>JAUUEB010476091.1:0-11348 GCA_032362205.1 Clione limacina | reverse complement strand
TTTGATAAGTTCTCTAAATAGCTAAGGAAGTGTCTTTTGTGGGTCTGTGCAGTTTTCATTTGAGCTGCTTGTTAAAATTATTTTAAAACGATATTTGTATGGAATTATGTACTTGTAATTGTACCACCCAGCGACATACTCTTTTTTCCTCTCAAGAGGAGAGCATTGGCGCGAATATTTTTCAGTTAGAAGGGGTTAGTGTTAATTACGTGTTTAAAACCTTATCATTATTGAGATTATTGGTCTTTCAACACTTTCGTCTTCTTTTTCTTCTTTTGCTGAGCAGATTCATAGAGGAAGTCTGGTAACAGTATAGACTGTTCTTTGTACCAGGTGACTAAAACTTTTAAGTAATATTTTTGTGTTAAAAATTCGAGTTTTTTCACTGCCATTTTTGAATATGTTTCTAGATAAATTGCAAGGAGAGGGAGCGTAACGAACAAATCGACGAATTGTTTAGCGACTCAAATTTCTAGTTCTATACAATGTGTTTGTCCTTTCCCTGTTGAGCCTGAACGTGTCTGATACGTCAATCATTCTGCTGGCTGGGTAAAAGATGTTCATGTTTCAAGATATTCTCTCAAACAGATTATTTGCCTCTTTAATATATTAGTATTATGATACTTTTGATGTTTGTGTTTAAATTCAATTTTAAACATCAAGATTGATATAATCAAATCATACAGGTATACCAGCGCTAATATTACGTTACGACAACTTCGAATATATTTTACTTTATCCAACTGGTGTTTATCTTTACTAGATAGCTAGCATTTGCATGATATCAATCGAATAAGAAAAATATCTTATAACATCATACGCATATATGCATGTAACGGCAATTAGTTAAAAAGAATGACACTTTTGATTTACAACTATTAACTTCGGCGTTACCCGACAGAGAGTCAGCTCAACATAATACAAAGAAGAAAAACGTAATCCAAGACCAATTCCCCAATGCATACATGTTTATTTAAAAATGCAAAACAACACAACTATAGCAAATAAGAATAAACAAAAAGTATCGAAAAACCAGTTTCCTCCTTTCAATGCTCAAATGTTATTCAAAATAATATCATACATATCACACTGAATAAGTTTTACATTTTGTTCTTTTCCATCTTATCTGACTTCGTCTTGCTTTCTACTTTTCTCTTCTAGTTTTATAAATTTTGGATTCCCCCACCCCCACCACCCCAATGGCTACTTATGCCGACAGGAATTTTGATTTTCACATGATATACTCAATTTCTTCTGTCCCAAGGTGACACCCTATTTATAACTATGGACGATACAAGGAAACAGTTGATAATTGAGAGGCAGAAAGTTGAAGAGCTGCTTAAGGCACAAAAGGTGAAGAATTTGTTTTTAATCGTTAGACATATCTTCATTTTATATTACATGCATAGTCATGTAAACTAATGCCATGCTATATGAGTATATTTTAAATGAAACATGTGATGTGTTTTTAACATCGGCATGAAGCTTGTGAAAAAGGGTTTGGTTTTTCAGATAAAACAGTCTCAAGTTAATTTGTTATATATTTCGCTTTAGTGATGTTATAACATGTAAACTTAATTAGTTTATCTTATATTATAGTTGCCTACACGACGTTGGTTATTTGATAATTCATACTTTTCTTTGCTAAGCTCGACAGCAAAAACCACGACTTCAAAAAATCCCATACTAATTTTGAAGGTCTCTAAATAACTAAGGCAGTGCCCATTGGGAGTCTCTGCAGTTTTCATTTGTGTTGATTGTTAGAATAATTTAAAAAAAAGAGATAATTTGTTTTAATTAAACCTCCCAAGCAATGACTCCTTTCCAAAAACGGATGTTCAAACACAGCCCCTCTTTTGTTGCACACTAGCATGAACATTTCCCCCCGGGAGGTAATTTGCGTCTTCTGCTGAGCTGATTCTTAGAGGTAGTGTTTAACCCGGTGTTTACAACTTTTAAACACCCTTTTTTCACTGCAACTTTTTAATATTTGTCATGATAAATTGCAATGGAAGGAGCCTAATGACCAAATTGATGAAGGGTGGAATACGCCTGGGTTTTGAAAGGAAGTTTCCTTCAAGAGAAGAGTATTTGCGCGAAGAAGACTTTGCAGGAGCGTGTGTGTGTGTGTGTGTGTGGGGGGGGGGGGTTGATATCAAAAGTGCATTTAAAACCTTAGGGGATGATTAGTCTTTCGGAACATTCTTTTTCTTCTTCTGCTGAGCTATTTATTAGAGGTAGTTACAGGTGTTTACAACTGTTAATGTAATACTATTTGTGTAGTAAATTTGAGCTTTTTACTGCGACTTTTGAATACTTTTAATGATAAGATTGCAATGAGAGGGAGGGTAACGACCAGATTGACGAAGGGTGGAAAGCGCCTGGGTTTTGAAAGGGGCTTTCCTTCAAGAGGCTGGTTCAACTACAATAATATAACGTATTGATTATCCTATATAATGTTAGAAACAACTATGTTCCTTCCATGCAGAATTATATTGTGCAGTGATATATCTTCACATTGTCTGTGTGTCTTTCTGTGTGTCTATCTGTGTGTCTGTTTACGCGATAACTTGAGTAATTTTGCTCGAACTGCTTTTAGATTTGAGTATTGTAAAGAACGGGTATACAATTTCTGCTATTTAAATCCAGAAATATTTAAGAACAATGCACACAGTTTTGACCCTTTTGAGGACCTTCTAAGAATAACTTTCTCAACTTTTTGAAAAGTATTTTGACAGAGTTATAGCACTTGAGTTGTTTGCTATATGTTTCTTGTTATTTTTAGCTTATGTGCGTGGTTGTAGTCTCTACGAGTACTCTTTTTCCTAGTAATGTCTCTAAAGGTACGTACCCTCAATTGTTTCGTTTTCGGCTTCCACGCTGACTAAGTGTTAGATCATGCCTACCAATGATTAATGTGCGTGTTTGGTAAGCATTGTTACCTAGATAACCAACGTTTTAAGCATGTGAACTTGCGGAGTCTATCCACAAATTCATTACAATTTAAACTACAAAACACTACAAACGAACACATTTTACGTTATTGACATTAACAAATACCGGATTTAAATGACAATTTCATGGAATTATATATTCTTGCTGAAATTATATAAATCAAAATAATTGACGATAATTTAAGTTGGTTTTCATAAGAAACGAACTCTCCTTATCATAAAATGTCAACGAACGTGAAGGAACTTTGCTCTTTTTTACTTTTTGTTTATGTCAACCACCTGATCTAACCTTTGACAAATAATTTTTTTTTGATTGAACAGTCAGCAAATAAATACCTCAATACTTTATGTCTTCATTTCTAGGAGCACGGATGGAAAGTTTTGTCTAGAACATCTCAATCTATCTCCTTTTTAAATAATTGTGTTTGATAACTCTTCACTGGCGTTTACATAACCATAATTATATCACGAAACCCTGTGTCTGAATGAGTTTAAGTGCTCTTTTCGTGCATCAAAGATCTATCAACTACGACAGTTTGACGAAGCAATTTCACGTGCAAAAGAGTAACATCCGCGCACTAGATTAAGTGCAAAAGACTTGCAGATGAAATACTAGACGTCCTCAATACTAGACGTCCTCAACACGTTTTGTTTATATTTATTTGAATTTAAATGAGAAAATAATATAACGTATTGATTATCTTGAAGAGTACACAATTGTCCCTAAATGATGTCAAAAACTAATCTGTTAATTATATCTCAAGAGTACCGTACGGTCAATGTTTAATTTTTGGCTTAGACTTTGACTGAGCGTAATGACTAGATCATGCCTATCAATGTTTATTGTGCATGTCTGGTGAGGGTCATGATCATGGCAATTTTCGCTAAAGTTGTAAGTATTATGTTAACTTTCACTACCGACATACAACTTATATTAAACAATAGATCACATAGTCTGTATTTTACACTAGTAACTTCGTCGCTTCGGTGCTACCCGAAAAAGAAGAAGAAAAAGACGACAATGAAGAAAAAAAAAGAACAAGAAGAACAAGAAGAACAAGAAGAATAAGAAGAACAAGAAGAACAAGAAGAAAAAGAAGAAAAAGAAGAAAAAGAAGAAAAAGAAGAAGCAGACCGATTATAAACACTGTATTTAATGCACTTTTGCGAATTTTCCGTTATCGTGTTCATTATAAGTTATTATAAGTGCTTTCCTTGACATCCGCTTGTTCAGTACGAGTGCGATAGTTACAGGGACAAATATGGAAAACGAAATAAATTAATAAAATGTCAAATACTTTCATTTTTATAGATTGTTTTGTATTATTTGGCATATTTGTAATCACATGTGATAACCCCAGCCAAATTCATCCAGGGACTTTTGAGTAAATGGCACGCAAGCAAGCATACATATAATTCAGTCTATATTGTTATATTTGATTAAAATGTAGATTGCAAACTTCATTATAAAAACCCTACAAACACACATTGTATGCAATACACTTTATTATATACCTGATTTAAATGACAATTTCACTGAATTAACTTATGTTGCTGAAATTGTATGTAATTCATGTGAATTGAAATAATTGACAAGTATATAAGTTGGCTTTTGATAAGAAACGAACTTATTGGTTCTCTTCTTATCATACACTGTCTGCAAATAAATACAGTATTACTATATGTCAACATTTCTTTGAGCACGAACGGGAGGTTTTGTACTTAATTCACCAAGAAAAAACCCAATCTCATTTGTAAATAAGTTTGTTTAATAACTATGCACTGCCGTGTACACAATCTAGCATGAAACCCTCTGCTTGAATGTGTCTCGTTGCTCTTTGCGTACATCAAAGATATATCAACGTAGACAGTTTGAAAATCGATTCCAAGCACAAAATAATAACCTCAGCGCACTAAATTAAGTGCAAAAGACTTGCAGATGAGGTACTAGACGCCCTCAACACGTTTAGTTTGTAATTATTAGAATTTGAAGGAGAGTTCAGAATGGTGTTTTCCTTCATCAAATTAAATTCAACGCTGGTACCATGATCGAATAAAACTATTTGAACCAAAATGTAATGTTCATCTCAGTGCATTCAATTCAAAAAAGAGATCACAAAATGGAAGAGTAGAAGTCGCAGAAGTGTATGTGTTTTTTCATTATTTTTACTTTTTATAATGGAAAAATACATTGTGAAACATATCGAACAATGATATGAGAATATTGTCGATTTTGTGAAATAATCTGACAATTGCGGCGGCATTCCATTGATGTAGGCAGACATTGCTAATGTTAAGAATTGGTTCATTGCATAGAAATATCCTTTACCTCAATACATATAGTTTTAGACGCAAACTTTGATGAATTAAATGATGTAACCATTAAAGGGATTATATCTTGCAAGAAGTTATATGGGTACGTGTTGTTAGGAAAAGGATGATATGGTATTAACTTTGTCATAACGTTGTATTTGTCATATAGTTATTAAAACAGCATCACAGTTATTTTCTTAATATAAGTTTATGCTTATTGGTTGTCAATGATCAAGGCGGTAGAATTATATAATGTTATTCAAAAACAAAATAGTAATTCATTAATTGTTATCTTACTTTTCTCTCAGAAACAGCCAGATTATAGACAAGTCAGGATTTTGAAAAGACGTCCACCGTAAGTTTATATGTTTTTAACATCATTTGTGTTGAATTATGACTTATATGATAATCCAATTGGTAGTGTAAGTTTTACTAAATGGATACATTGATTGAAGTTAACAAATAGTAGTTACACAACGATTAATTTTTGTAAAATATGTAAAGTATATTTGGCTTGATAGTGACAAAATCGTTCCAAGTTGAAATAAATGTAACATCGAAGATCATTCCATCATTTACGTCTAATTTAATTTAATTTTGTGATGATGCTTAACAGCCAAAGGAAATGTGGTTTTCTCGAAGAAAGCCTCACATGAGAGAATTGCGTTCGGAAACAACCTGTCCTCCTTGTTTGCTGTCATTATCCTCGTGTTCGGTCCTTGTTTCAGTACGGTAATGTAAAACGTATATTGCATGTAATGTCCTTGTGCTGTAACCGGTTCAAAAAGAATACTCAAACACAAATTTACTGAAATAAGTCCCCAATGAATATTAGATAATTACTCTGTTTTCCAGACCGCCAACACCACCGGATACTGACAGAGCCAATATACGACTTATACGGGAGTTTGCTGCGCTAAAAAACAAAGGTGAGAATTAAGTAAGACATTAAGTTGAAGGAGCACTTTTTAAAAATCCTTCTTCGATAAATTTTCCCGCGGTTCAAACCTTTCTGTCAAAGCTCAGTACAACAACCCACTGAAAATGTATTTAAGATGGTTAAGCTATAATACTTTTATCCTCCTGTTGACAGATAATTATAATTCAACCCATGTTTGACCGATATATCTTGGGTAATTCGTAATTATGCATTGAAATGATCCCCATTGGTGGAAAGGTCACTGCGTAATTGACAGCTTTGTAATCATAATAGGCAAGTTATTAATACTTTATGAGGCCCTTGTGACCGCATTTTTCCTGAATGTTTTCCCAAGTTACACGGTTTATAATATTGCTTGATTTCTTTAGGGTAAAATCAACGAACCATGAATCGAATTCATATTTTCAGGTTAATCCAGGGGCTTTTGTCATACCACAACACTGCCTTTGTAAGAATCAACTCGATCAGTCTAGAAGAAGTGGAGTTTGCAAAATTTCGTTTTAAATTATGTTGACCATAGTATGTTTTAAAGTCACGATAACAAGGATAGAAGAACATTATTATCTGCTTCATCTAATGGCAAAATATGAAAATATATTTTAGTAAAATGAAGTCGTTCTTTTGTTATTTGTAGTGTGAACTCAATCATACAGTATGACCTTGTTCTTCTTAAGACAAAGGTAAGTCAAAGCACGACTTGCTCATTAAGCCAACTCTTTACATTTGGACACTTGTGTAATTTTCTTGAACATATTGATGCTAACTAATTCCATATTTCCTGTTGAAGTCAATTTGCTCGTGTGTTCTATCTATATTTATAGCTGCGTGCTAGACGTAGGTTCGTTGGTCAACGGGTTATTTGATACTTTCATACTAATCATCGCGAAGTACCCTAGCAAAATGCACGACTTCAAAAAATCCCATACTGGATTTAAAAGATCTCTTAATACCCAAGCAAGTGCATTTTGGGGGTTTCTGTAGTTTTCATTTGTGCTGTTTGTTAGAATAATTATCAAAACGATATTTGTATTAAATTATTAATTTGAAAATACGACATGACCCCATTGAAAACGGATGTTCTACACAGCGTTACTTTTGATGCACACCGGATCCATAATGAATGACTATTTTCTCCGGAGCTTTCAATTGTCGACACACCCTCATTTAGAACATTAAAAGAGGTACCAGGTGTTTAAAACATTAAACAATAATACTTTCTCTAGATATTTTGAGTATTTTGGATATTTGTGATGCTAAAATTACAATAAGATGAAGCGTAACGAACACATTGACGAAAAGAGGAAAGCGCCTTGGTTTTGAAAGGGGTTTTTCTTCAAGAGTAGAGAATGTGCGCTAATATTTTGCAGGAAACGGGGGGGGTGTAATATCAAAAATGCATTTAAAACCTTAGAAGAAGATTGGTGTTTTGACACTTTCTTCTTCTCCTTTTCTCGTATTCTGGTGACTCTTAGAGGAAGTACCGGGTGTTTACAACTTTTAACCTAATATTTTGTGTAGACATTTTGAAGTTTTAACTGCAACTTTTGAATATTTGTGTTGATTAAATAGCAATGCAAGGACGAATCGACGACTTGACGGAGCGGTTCGCGACCCGAAATTCTAGTTGTGTATATTTTGAGTCGGTTCAGTCCCGAATGGTCTGTTAAAGCGAACATATTCTATGATTTGGCTTATAAGAGCATAGTGAAATGACAATTCATCATGTTCTTCTGTACATGTTATTTTTTATATTGATATTGTAATCAAGTTAAATTCTTTCAACAGTTTTTTGTATACATTTTTCAAAGTAAACATGTGAATTCATAATTCATGAATACAATGTCAGAACAAGTTCTTTGAACCTCTTCATTCATTAGTACGAGCGTGTATCTCGACTAGTTTTTGTTTTTCCAATGTAATATCTGTCATCTATATCTATATTTATATTGCTCTACGAAAGCCATACCAGGCATGTGAGTGATACAATAATTAAAAAGCATATTTTGAGAGCACGCGGTTACTGGTATGATTTGGTTATTTTATTTGGTTACATTATGCATACCTTAATATATAACAAATTTCAGATTAGCACTCAAGAGATATGTCATGAGAACAAATGAAATACATATACAAATAAAAAAGAATGGTTTCGATCATTTGCCTCATTTCAATCTTATGATTGACGATCATTTAGCTGCAATGTCAATTGCTAAATAACGTGTTATCAATTCAAACAGATAGTTCTGGCATCTTGATTAATCTTAAATAGCAGGTAGTCAATTGGTATACTACACAATTTATTTTGTGCCAACCAGTATATATACATATTAAAGCCAAACAGTATATATACTTATTAAAGCCTGTGCCCACCAGAATATATATATATTAAAGCCTGTGCCCACCAGTATATATATATATTAAAGCACACCAGTATATATACATATTAAAGCCTGTCTTTTTACGTCTTTGTTTGATTCAAAAGAGATTTGTTTTATTCTAATTGACAAGATCGATGAAATTCAAAATTGGAATCATTTACTTTCTGCATACCACAAATGTCTGAGGTTATCGTTACAGCGCAACATATTTTGAAACATAAAAGTTGTAGAGTGATAAAGATTCTTTATAAAGTGGCTTTGTTACACTTGAATTCGTTGTCTTGTCTGTATTATCCTTATGTCTGAATAGTGCTTACTAAGAAATCAATTGCCTTTTGTGTTGCTACAATAATTTTCATTTATTATAATTTGTATTTTATTTTTTGCCACATACAAATCTTATTTGAATTACTGTTTAACCAAACGGAACATAAGGGCGGCGTAACACTTAGATTTAGTGGACAATGTTTAAGAACATCAATCGAAAAGGTATCTCCACAACTGCTAACTCTCCAAGAGTGTGTTAATTTTAACCGTCTTTATACCAAAAGGTTAAAAGGAATTTTCTGATAGATAAGTATAGTACGTGTTTTGTATGATTTATTTATTTTTTGTATAGAAGAAACTGACCAACATCGATCACATAATGCTTCATTTTATTTCAATATACTACACTGTATGAACTTAGCTTTAGCATTTGAGACTGTGAACATTCTCTCAAAAAGTGCAGATCTGCATTTGTTCCTACGCGTATAAAACTATAAAAAAGTGACGGCATTTTACACGCACAGATATATAAATAATTGCCAACTATATTGAAGCACATATCATGAACAAAGATTTCAACCACTTATTGTGTTCTGTTTAGGTCACTTTTGTAATTATGTAAACATGTCGTTACAAGGACAGAACTTCTACTTGTTCAAATTTGTTTCCGTAGTTCACTAACGAGATCAATGGTTAAGTTAACAAACTTGCAACACATCATTTCGTGTAATTTATGCATTGCACCTTACCCTTATACTTCGCAGAGGCACAAACACGTCAAGTGTTCAGGAAGAACTATCCTAACTTGCCAGAAACTAATCGTGTATTGGAACAGCAACAAAAGGCCCTCATTGTACAACAAGAGGCAAACATGGTGAACAGAATCCAAGGTATTCAAGTGTGAATATTTTCAGTTGTTATTTTGTGTTATATTTTAAATACGTTGATGTTTACATTTCGTTTTACAGTCAACTTATGTTTGTGATATAAAAATTATATTTCAAGAAGTTTAATGTCTTGATTGATAACAATTTCTTTTATAAATTATTGCCACCTTTTACTTATGTCATAAACATAAGTTTTTCTAAGTACACAAAAATGTAAAAATCAAATGTTAAGAGAAAAGTACAAAACAAGTCTAACGTATAACTAACGTCGTAATAAGTTCAAAAATATTACCTCGGCTTGAGATAATGAAAATTATCCCTTTTTAAAGACAATTATATAAACTACAATATATTTCAGAGTTGTAGAGATATTTTTGTGAATATTATTCAAGATACATGCATTTTGTTCTCTACAAAAGCTATGACTTTAACAGCTTTTTATATTATTCTTCCCCTATAATTCAAACTGACACAAAAATGACGAAAACACACTAGCACCAAAGTTTGTAATTGCGAAGTATCAAAGACCTGGTTGGATGGATAAGCCACCTACACCCTTTCCTCATCGGGTATGTGTTAACATTATTTTGTCTGCGTGCTTATCCGCCTGCCTCCCGACTGCCTGTATACTAGCCTTTATACCAACACACTGTTATACTCACAACGCACGTTGATCAATAATTACCTTATATTGTTACAATCTTTGACGCAAAGACATCAAGTAACTGATCGCTATTATCTCTGAACAATAGATGTGTATTGGGCCATCACGTTAACTGTTACATGAAGTAACACATGGTCAGTGAAGTGCCATGACGCAGTCCTTTTTTAGAGATAGTTGCGATTAGTTTCATTTACGGAAAACAAACTTATGAAGTTAGGTTGAAGAAGGATCGCTTAGTCACGACACATTCTAAAGTTCTTGGAGAAAAAGGGAATGTTAATCTGACTCAACTGAGAACACATACATTTCAACAATAATGTTATTTACGTTAGTAGATCAAGTAGAACTGGATGTTGTTTTAATGTGGCATGGATTCGATTTAAACTTATGGGGTTTATAGTCGGGGGAATGAAGGGTTTCTCTTCATCCCCCTTGACTCAACTGGACTTGGATTTTAATGATCCTAACATAGACAAAATTGCCCAAAAATTAACGTTTGCAGAATGACCACAGGGGCTGACCAATGGTCAAAACACCAATGTGCTCAGAATTGCTCGAGACTGGTTGCAAATGAAAGTTGTTGCCGAAAATTACAAATATGTATTTGTTTTTACTGTACGACCCTTAGTTCTCGAGTTATGAGGTCAAGTGGGACGGTAACGTCATCAGGTTACTCTTTCACCACTGATATGGTCAACAATACAAATTCTCGTATCTTAATGTTCAGCACCTCTAAATTCAGTGGTCTAGTGGTGAGCGTACTCGACCAGGGCCCGAGAAAGGTGGGGAGCGCGGGAGCGCCGCTCGGAGGCAGCTAAGGGATTTTGCAGGCAGTAAGCACCCCCAAAAAGAAGAAGAAGAGAGAGAAAGAGAGAGAGAGAGAGAGAGAGAGGAGAGAGAGAGAGAGAGAGAGAGAGAGAGAGAGAGAGAGAGAGAGAGAGAGAG
>JAUUEB010476080.1:0-11349 GCA_032362205.1 Clione limacina | reverse complement strand
CAGACCTGGAAAAGGTTTTTTCTTTCTGTGATCCTGATTGAACACCCAAATGTTTTATGCAAACAGTTAATAGCTTTCTAAAACCGTATTTGTATGTATGACCATAAGAGGTATACACTATATAACATACACATATTTTGTCAATAGATGTTTAAAAAATGATTGAATCATATAGTTATCCTATCATTGTAGCAAGATTATAGTTAAAACAGTTATTAATAAATATAGCATACATATTCCCATCCTACTGCTTGAAATAAAAGTATGTTTTCAGAATACTTGCTTACATCTAAGACATGAATGGGAATTTATTTTTGGTATTCATCATTCTTTTCACCACAGTTGATGAATCTCCCTGGCTAGACAGTTTTTAAACCACTGTTTTCATGAAAAGGTGCCAGCTGGCCCAGGAAGAATGCATGGCCTCTGGGATAACATAATCACTATTGGCTAAATTTGGATATCTCAAACTCCTCATTTGTTGACTCTTCATCTGTGCTTCTTCTCATATCTACATACAAATGATTCTAGAACACTTTCACAGTTATGTTTTACTACAGATACTGCCAAAGCTTCCATAATCATTTCAATATTTTGAAAAGCAGATTCCCTGGGTAAAAAAATTTGAGAATGAACGAGGTCTTTACTGTCTATTTGTTGAAGCTGTTCTTTTTTTTTAAACTTTCGGTTATAATTATATCTCCCAATCTTTGTAGAAAAAGTCTAAATTCAGATTTCCGTTCATTTTCTGGCACATTCTTCAAGTTTTGGATTGAAATTTTTGTGAAACCATTTTTGAATTTTGGAAATGTTGATATAGAAACATTGATTGGACTTGCTCCACTTTCTTTTAGTTGAAGGGCTAGGGTTGGTAAATCTAACACAACTCTTGTTTCCTCAATCACAGCTTTCCCATTATCACTATACACATCTTCACTAAGGCCTTTGTGGAGTTTTCTTGTTGCATATTATTTGATAGAATGTTTCTACTCCGATAATTTGACAGAAACTTTCTTCATGAATAATTGGACAGAAATTTTCTTGTTGAATTTGTTTTATGGCATATTATTTGACAGAAATTTTCTACTCTGATAATTTTACAGGAATTTTCTTCTTGAAGGATTTGAAAGACGTTTTCTATTTGAATTTTCCCCAGAAATTTTCTTCTTGGATATTATTTAACAGAAATGTTCTTCATGAATAAATTGACTGAAACTTTCTTGTTTAATTAATCTTATTGCATATTATTTGGCAGAATTTGTTTTTATTAATAGATAATATTATAGATATTTCCTTGAACAATTTTTGGCATAAAATTATGTATTCTGTAAGAGAAGCAATTACAAAAATCATCTTGGTGAAGGATGTTGCAGAAACATTGTGATTCACGTCAATAACATGGAAGAATTGACACACAAACTTTCTGCCAGATCCACTTTTTCCAGGTCTGGCTATAGTGATAAATATGTTTTTCTTAAGAAAAGTATTAATCCACAGAAACTGACGGCAACCATCTTGACAGGATGGTGATCCCTATCATAATTACTGTGATTGTGAGCTACTTCTTCATCACTTATGTCATCAGATCTCTCAAGGTCGGAGACTATGGTGATAAATATGTTTTCATTACAGGATGTGACAGTGGATTTGGAAAACAATTATCACTGTGAGTTTTCCTCATTTTATTATTTGTTGTTAAATGTATGATGCTTTTTTCACAAGCGATTTATTTGCGCGTAGTTTGCAAGAAATCATTCAATTAACAAAAAATAATTCCATTGTGACATATTATTGGTAAATATATGAATAAAACGGGACATAGACCGGAAATTAACTCATTTCTTAAGAATTAAGAGATCCCTCAAAAAGGTCCCTCTAAAGATTGAGCTGTAGTTTGAACATAGGATTACAAACATACCAAATAGGTACTTAGAATAATAAAATTCTATGATAAAATGTTGTAAGAGAAGACAGACATACTGGATAGTAAGTTCTGTGTGAGCAATTAATTAAAGGTCAACCAGTGCCTCTATGACAGTGCAAAGTTACTACTATTGGCAAGACAGAAACAGTATCATTCATTGCTAAAAAATATTGGCTAAAAGTTCTGCTAGAATGCTAATTTAAATTTTCTCTTTCAGCCGCCTGACTAAGATTGGCTTCCATGTTATTTCTGGATGCTACACAAAAAAAGGCAGAGATTACCTTATAGAGCAATGTCCAGAGAGACTTTCAGCTGTCCTTCTTGATATAACCAAAGCTGACAGCATCCAGAAGGCTCATAAACATGTTCAAAGTGTGTTACCATCTGGAAAAGGTTGGTGGTTATATAGCACATTCAAATGCAGTAGATTCTTGATAAGACATATCTCAGTTGATTTAACATATAATTTGTTTTGTACAGATTTGTCTAGAATTTATCTTTATTTATTTCAGTGAGAGGTCCAAAGACATTGTATGCTTTTATAGACTATTTTTTTGAACGTTCGTTTTGCCTTTACTCTATTTAATTGTTTTCAACGGTGTTTTTGAATATAAAAAGAAAGACACTACCTGAAAAGTGCCATCTTTGAAAGTGGTTGGAGCCTTTAGGGCATAAATCAAAATAAAATATAATGCGGCAAGGCACCAAAGAGCACATAGTAATGTATAGTAATACAATGTATTGTCAGCAAATACAGCTGTTAGCTTCTTCGGTTAAAAAAAGTTGGTATTGTGTTTGTACTTAGGCTCTCAAATGCAGTGTTGTAGCTCATTTAAACACTTTTTTTCAGGTTTATGGGCTGTTGTGAACAATGCAGGTATTACTGGAAATATCAGTCCAATTGAAATGTGCACAAAGGCTGACTTTGTAGATTGCATGGAGGTGAACCTGTTTGGAGGCATTGAGATAACAAAGACGTTTCTACCTCTTGTGAGGCAAGCCAAAGGCAGAGTTGTCAGTATCACTAGTATGGCGGGCAGGTTTGCTTGTCTCCATTCTACATATTGTGTCTCAAAATTTGGATTTGAAGCCTTCCTTGACGTGCTAAGGTAATAATAAAATGAAGGGGCATATTTAAATGTTTTGAAAAACATGTTTGACTGAAAGTCTCTTTACTTAGATACATCTTTTGTCAGAGAGTTTGTTATTTAGAAGCTCTGTTTGGCTGAAGCTCATTTCATTCAAAATCTTTCCTGCTATTAGAGAAAAGTATGCCTTGTATAAAATTAGTCTTTAAATCATGTTCTGTATAATCCAGTGGGTCCTATCCTTTTAAAATATGAATCCAAATCTTAATGTTCTTATTTTTTGTTTGGAATTATGCAGACAAAAGTCTCAGTATTTTTGGTTGCCATCTGATAAGAGCCTTCTTTGTCAATAATAATTTCTACTCCTACTCTGAATTTAATATGCGTTATGGGGGGGGGGGGGGCATATGCATTCTCATGTCAAAAGTAATCATCCGTATTAATTTTGTTCCGCATAGGGAACGTCTACATATTATGTTATCAATGTTTGCTTATTTTTTACTCCCATTATCAATGACCCCCCATGATGACATAATAAAAAACCTGCAAATTTATACCGAATAATTACATCTGTATCAAATTTAAACTCTTTTGTTATTTAACTGCTCAAAACTGGTGAACAGCTAAATGTTGGTTTAAGAACTCATTTCTTTTCTTTTTTTAAAGACAGCGTTGGATAGCTGAATCATGAAATAGTCTGTCCAGGTGTTAATGTTCCTCCTTTTTGCCTCGAAAAGTTATGACCGTGCCCTCCCTTGTCATCATAGAAGACCCCCTCTCCCCTTACAATGTTATATGTGAACAGTCCTATAGACCTATGGATTAACTATACAGATGATTAGCCTGGCTCTTTGCTGAAATCTAATTGTTCTCAATTATATTCCTGGCACAAAGTACAAATATTCCAAGTGCCTAACTTGGTGCTTGTATGGCGAGTGGCTTGATTTCAACTTTCACATCTAAACATCATACTGCCTTTTTTTCTCTTAGAGGCCCCCTCCTGTTTTCAGAAATTATGTTCATTTTACAATATCAAAAGTTATTCGTTGTCATGAAATTGCTAGCCTTTACTGATTATCGCTTTGGTTTAAACTTTCTTAACTACAATTGTCACAATGGAGGAGAAATATTGTTAAATACAAAATGTATTTTTTTTTTACAGACGAGAAGTTTATCGTCAAGGAGTTAATGTGTCTATTCTTGAGCCAGGTTTCTTTAACACAGAACTTTTAGACTATGAAGCCTTCAAAAACAAGATTGAGGCCAGCTTTAACAGATCGTCTGAGGAGATAAAGGCAGTCTATGGACCTGATCATGTCGAAAACAGTGAGTAACATTCTGTTTAATTCATTTTCATGACAGTAGACTTTTCTTTAGCAGACATACGTTTTTGCCTATGGTTTGTTTGATGATGGTCCAGTTTTTAAAAATTTTTTATTTACAAATAAGTGTGCTGCGAGAGAAGGTTGGCTAACTATATGCTCTATATTATTTAATGAATGTGTAGTTTTCCAATTATATTTGTGTATGTCTCTCACACAGTGAACAAACGGTTGGACGTAGGATCTTGCGCAGAGGCTCTGCTAGTGACCTTCTATAAATGTTTGTGTTGTTGACAGAGTTATGTCCCTTATTGATTTTTTTGCTATATGTTCTTTTTTTAATTTGGAAAACATGCTGTGGTCTTATCCTCAAAGTTAGGCATCTGAAATTATGCAAAGATGCACTTTTAGTGGCTCTCCATAGGGATTTTCTAAAATTGGTCATGAATTTTTGTATGTCTCTCGCGCAATCAACACATCATTGGACGTAGGACCCTGAAATCTTGCACAGAAGCTTTTTAGGTGACTATCTCAAAACAGTATCTCAAATTTTAGAAGGATCTTTTTTTGACAGAGTTATTGCTCTTATTGAGTTTTTTTCTAATGTTCTTTGTTAACTTTGTGGTCACTTTGTTGAAGGTAGAAATTAAAAAATTGCACAGAGCATCTTTTCATGGCTTTCTTAAAGTAATTTTTTCATATTTTTTTGTCAAATATTATATTTGACAGAGTTATGTTCTTCTCATGATTTTTTGCATGCTGTGGCCTTACTGTTGGACATATGACTCTGAAATTAAAGAAAGTAGGCTCTCCTAGTGGCCTTCTATAAACAAGTGTCTCAAAGTTGAATTAAAAAAAGTTATGTCCCTTTTGAGTTTTCCCTATTCAGTCAATCGCTTAAACCAAATTTTTTGGGAAGGAATTTGTTCCGCTTTTTGAAAAATTCCATTTATGCGAAGCCACTGTTTTTCAGTAAAATCCATAAGCTAGAGTTCAACAAGCAGCAAGTGTACGATGTCTGCAATGTCCCGATCTGTGCCCTACTTTATTCCTAAAGGTAGGCAACAGTCACACTCATGTCCGTCTCCAAATACAAGTAAAAAGTATTTGCGTTAGACTCTTTCGATGCCCTTAATTATTGCATTCAATAGATAATTTGGTTCTAATCTGTTCCGTTAAAACATTAACAGGTAATTTTTGTCAGTTTATGTGTGTTTTTAACAAAGATACAGAGAGGGAAAACAGGAGTCATGTTTTTGTTCCTTTTAAGCAAAAATTTAGCTTAAGTGTGTGAAGTTTAAACCAAATTGACTATATATTCTTTTATATTTGTCCTGGCGGTTTCTACTCACAGTGAATATGCACTATTTTAATTCGATTTGCTAACAATTTGAATAGTCTGTGAACAATTTCTTTCTTATAAAACAGTATTTTTTGCTAGCTGGCTAGAAAAAAGTGTTTAGAAAAAGACCTAATTATTCTTTGATGCTAACAGTTGTAAGGCTTTGAACAAAGATTCAACACTGAAAAAAAAAACCAGTTCTTCACTATTAGATGGTTGTGAAGATGTGAAATTGCTTACCTGAAGACATAGCCAATGCTGACTCGGTAATTTAAAAAACCAAACAAGATTGATAATTTTTTGAATATTTCCTATTACCTCTATTAAAAACCCCATTGATTTCTTGATTTAATATTTGATGTTCATATGCCAAATCCAACTGAACATTCCAGAAATAGATAAAAATAAAGCCTCAGCAAAGGTTAGAAAGCTAAAAGCCTGTGAACAGCCTGAATTATATGATATGATAAATAATAGTGATAACTTCTTTTACTTAAGATTGAACAGTAGATTATTAACATAAGGTTGCAAAGCAGTATCTTATTTGTTATGATAAAAAATCACATCTTAACCACTATCTTATGCACTTTGATTGTTCCTTCCATTTGACAGGTATGGCTTTGTGGTCGACCAATATAAAGAATGCATCTAAAGACATTGATCAAGTAATTGATGCTTATGTTCATGCAATTACAGCAAAGTTTCCTCTTACAAGATATGTTGTTGGGTCAGAGGCCAGATTTGTGTTGATTTTGACATATTTGCCAGATTTTATAACAGATTTTATCTTAGTTACTGTGAAGTCTCTCAAACAGAGAAAGTAATCATTGGACTTAGAGTATTGTTGTTATAGTTACAAACTCACACACCAACTGTTGTTTAAATCATTTTTAATACCCTTTTTGCTACTTTACATTCCTGTGAATAATAAATAAATGTCGGGACTAAACTAATGTTCTATTGTATTTTGTACAATTGATTAACAGTCAATGAGGTAAACTTCTCTTTTGTTGTATTTTGTACGATTAATTAATAGAAGTAGTAGGATCAGTGGAGAGTATCGGTCGAAACAGGATGAGGGGGGGGGGGTATAAAAAGATCAAGCTGAGTCGGAATGGTGAGTTCAGATGTTCTTTTCCTCAATCCCTTTCGAGTATGAACTCAGACCTCGAAGATGAAGAATGTGAGAATCCTGAGGATGAAATGTCTGGAAATTAACCACAGGTGGCAGGGGTGGTGGAAGCACGGGGGCGAGCGGGGGCGAAAAATGTCTTTTCGTGGGGGAAAAAGACATGTTTCCCGCATAAAAAGAGCATTTCGAAGCGTTCAAAGGGGCATTTTCTCATCCAAAAAGAAATGACTTTATTTGCAGGTCAAGTTAGAGTGTGGTAGGGTGCCCTCTCCCTCCGAAAAAGTGCCTTTAAAAAAGTGGGAGGCAGTTGCCCCCGCAGTTTCCAGCGCCCCTGACCCCTACTTCCATCCATTTTAACCTACCCCCAAACAAGTTAGACCATTTTCTTATAAAATATATCTCTTTTGAAAAACAAGACTGTACATATTTGTGAAAGATATGACTTGTATCTCTTTCTAAGATATTTTAATTTAATTCACCCACTCAGAGCGGAAACAAACATTACTTGTTAAACAAAAAAATTAGTTGTTTAAAAGACAATTTATTCATAATGAGAAAATGTTTATTGGATATGAGTGAAACGTCTTTAACCCAAGATACCTTCTACCCCAAAGATGCCATGATGAGAAAGATGTAAGAGTTAATGATTTTACAATCAATTGTCAATGTAAACAATGTATAATTTGTATGTGTTCTTCAGCAAATACATGATATGTTGTATTTTTTCAATATTTTGTCACATACAACGATGACATTTCTTACGAAAAATCTTTAATATTAAGAATTAAGAATTATCAATAAATGAAGTAAACCGTTCAAAACCAAGACTTTGTTGTTTTTAATTCAATCATAAATTGTTTAGGGTGTAAGTCTTGATGTGAAGGTCTCAGGGTATGGCTTCTTTTCTGTTAGAATAGAACTGAAGTCCTCTCCATGGGAAAAGTAAACTGTTGTATATCAATATGGCTTTCTTAGGCGATGCCACTGCAATATATTTAGCGCTTAAATGACCTCTTTGAGTTGATAGCGCTGTAAAACCTAACATTATCATTATGATAAGTTTTAATGTATAAAACAAGCACATAAAAGATCAAATGCCTTACCTTTTTGAAAGAGTTACATTGGTTGCTTGTCAAGCAACGTATCATCTATAAAATAGCTGTTCTAGTGCCTTAATGATGACTACTCACCACTTCATTTAAAGGACTTAATTACTATCACCCTTCCTCAAAGAACTCTTTGCTCCTAAAATAAAAATCTCTAGTAAAGCAACTGCCAAATCTCAAAACGTTTTGTGAAAGATAATGTGCTTATGCTGCTCCTGATGTGTGGAACAAGTAATCAGAAAATATAAAGTCCTCTATCAGTTTATTTTAAAAGAGCCTAAAACCCACCTCTTCAGATGTAGTTTCTAAGAATGTAAAGCTTTTCCTTGCCGTGATTGACCACTTAGCTGTATATAAGATTGCTTATTATTATCTGCTAATTTTTGTTCCCTGGGTAGGGGGGGGGGAGGTTCTGGCATTGTTGGTCCACAAAGAGTTTTTATTAATATATTGTTGTGTATTATCATAGTACATGGATGAATGCTTGATCATGTGGATTGTGATTAGGTAAGGCTATCTTTTGTTTATGTATATCTGTATGTATTTAAGCACTCAAGCTTGTTTGTCAGTAATTTTAATTCTGTCATCGTAAAGCGCATTAAGAAGTCATGGAACTGTGATATCTCACCTGTCTGCGTCAATCGTAGTCAGTGTTGGCCGCTGCACTTGATATTGCCACAATACTATACTTCGCTAGCTCTGACTACCTGATGAATCTTGAGACCACTTGGGCTGGGGATATTGTCAAGGAGTGTAGTCGGCTGTCTGCCTCTATTTCTCCTCAATTCAATCTTGCCTTGAAAAACACTTGGCATGAGATCAGTATTAGCTTTTAGAAGGCATGACCGGCATATCGCAACTTTCTCTGATGTATCATAGCCAATACTTTCCGGATTACCCCAAGCTCACTCATAACATCTTCATTTGTACGTCTATCTGTCCATCTCAGTCTTAACAGTTTTCTGTAAAACCATATTTCAGCTGCCTCCAACCTACTTTTATCTGCTTTCCTTTGGGTCCATACTTCACTACCATACAACCACGGCAGGCCATACTAGACATCTTAACAGCTTTATTTTGAGATTTATTGTGATGTCATGGTATTTCCAAATGTTGTTTAGCTCTACCAATCTACTCTTGGTCATTCCTTTTCAGATCTTTATGTCTTAAGTGCATGTGCCATCATTTGATTTGACAAAACCCTAATATTTGAAATCAGAGGCATTTTCGATAGGAGCCTTGTTTAGCATCACAAACTGTTCGTCATGAGCGGCATTCCAGGTTACATAAAGCATGAGTTTTTTTGGCATTCAGTTTGAGGCCTGCCTTGGTTCCAACCCCATTGACTCTGTAAAGTATCCTTCCCATGTTGGTTATGTTGTCTGCCAGCAAAGCTGTGTCATCTGCATGCCTTAGGTCTTTGAGGGTTTTGCCTCCAATTTGTACACCCATATCTTCAATATCAGCCTCTCTCATAATATATGATGAATAGATGTAGTGATAATATGCATCCCTATCCGACCCTCTTAGTGATATTGAAAAAAATCACACTTCTGGTTGTCCCATCTGATCTGAACTGCGATATAAGTGTTAGTTATAATTATTTATTCTGGACTGTCTATGTTTTTGTTGTATAATAACATGTATGCCATATGATGCAAGCGCTCTGGGATTTTATTTTAAAGGAAAGGCTCTATAAAATAATATTACCCGACACAGAGTATTTTCTACTCGGAGTGGGTATTGTGACGCCAGTCTGTCTGTTTTTCTGTGAATACGATAACTTAAAGAATTTAGAACTAATAGACGTTAAATGTGATAGGATGTTATAATTCAACACGATGAAGACTCCTTTTTAATTCCAGCAATATGTGTTAACAATTGACTGAGACGGACATTTTTAGAATTTTTATATCATTCTTTGGTACCAAATTTACCACCATCACCGTATCAGAAGTTTATCTTCCACGTAGAACACAGATGCAAACTTTTAATGAGCACGACCGTAATATTATGCTTTCGCACCTTTCGCCTGGTAGGAACCTTTTGTTCATGGTGTGTTCACTGACTAATTTGACAGACCACACACTCTTTTCCTGAATCGTTTAAAGCGCATTATTGATTGCAATCCGAGTTGTGTTATATAAACCTAGTTACCCTAAGCATCCTAGACCATCCTTACATACTTGTGGTGACAAGAAGCATGCATCACATGCTATATTATAGTGTCATCCTCAGCTGTCACCAGAGCGCATTGCGTTTTCGGGGGAACCGACAGTACCACCCGCCCTGACACCCCCAGCAGCTTCCATGCTACGTGACACAAATCCAAATCATTAGCAGAGCCACCTTTAAGGCTACGATGCCCGGCAAAAACTATAAACTTGCCTGTGGTAGGTGCCCCATGGGTGTACCATACTGTATTTCAGAAATTAGTCTTCCGATATTTTGGGCTTTTTGTAAATCTTCAAACTGTGGGGGTGTTGGCGAGAAGCGCCATTACCAACGGCGCGAAGCTCCTGAGTTTCACAGGTCGGTCTCTTTTTAATGACTTTTATGCATTGAAAACATGAGGAGAATTGGTCTTTGGGAACTTTCTACTTCATCTTATTTTGTAGCTATTTCTTAGAGAAAGTCGGATAACGCCGACTTCACGAGGTCGCTAGTTACACAATATAAACCACAAGAAATCATCTGTATGATTGTATGAACAACTCACACTTTGACATTTACGCCAAAAAAAGACTCATTTGATAAATGTATAAAACGCACACAGCTGGATACTTATATTTCTTAAAATTCTTTTTAGCAAGCTGCACTAATCTTATCTTGCCAAGCTCGATAACTATTGCAAGAAGTATGCATGCCACTTATAAAATACCAAGATTTGTTAAATACATAATAACAATTATAACACTGTATTTATGTAGAAATAAAATCTAGGGAAATGAATAATGATGCGGCAGCCAAGAAAAATAATTAAACTTACTATTTGTTGAGTCGGGATCGCTTCAGTCCTTTCATTTTCAGGGGAGCGATCGCTCTCGCTCCCCAAGACGCCCCTAAACCTCAAAAGTAAGAAGCTAAAAAAAGTGATATTTTTGGTTACTATTTTTTCTGAGTTAAATATTTACTTTGTTCAATACAACTCATATTTTGAATCACTTTTGTTTAACATAATAACTCAAATACCGAGGCAATCCAGTCAGCTAAAAACCACTCTCATATGTCACAATAGAGAGCTAAAAATCACTCTCCTAGGCCAAAAGAAGAGAGCTAAAAATCACCCCTCTTCAATTTCTAGAATGATAAGACTGATTAGGAAGCGTTCAAATATCAGCTCACACCTTTTTGGGTATTTCAGACCCCTCCCCCTATCTCACACCTTCCTCACACCCCCTCTCCCCCATGTGAGCTCACACTTTGTCAAAAGAT
>JAUUEB010476079.1:0-19657 GCA_032362205.1 Clione limacina | reverse complement strand
TATCCCCTCCAGTTTTAAAAGCCTAATTACGCCCCTGTTTTCTACCAACTGAAAAAAAAACACCGACCAGACGCAATTGGTATAAGCGCTTTGCTTAATATGCCTGTATATCTGTCTGTCTGTCTGTCTGTCTGTCTGTCTGTCTGTCTGTCTGTCTGTATGTCTGTCTGTCTGTTTGTCTGTCTGCCTAGCTGCCTGCCTGTCTGCATTTCTCTCTGTTTGACTGTCTGTCTGTCTGTCTGTCTGTCTGTCTGTCTGTCTCTCTCTCTATCTGTCTATCTGTCTATCTGTCTATCTGTCTATCTGTATATCTGTCTATCTGTCTATCTGTCTATCTGTTTATATGTTTATCTGTCTATCTGTCTGTCTGTCTGTCTATCTGTCTGTATGTCTGTTTGTCAATAGTGTTTAATTGAACAATAACAAAATAAACTAAACTTGTTCATAAAACCGAAGATTTTTACAAACGAATTGAAACATCTGTTCAACAGAGAATAACAAAAAAAGAAAAGAAAAAAATGGCGTCAAATGACCAATGCACGATAAAGTCACGGGGTTTCATTGTTGTATTGACGTGGGGCACTCTTTATTTTTTCCCTTCATTCTTTCTTACTACTGTAGGGAAAAAACGAAATTGCTTCATTAAATCCAAAATAATTGCATTTTAATAATTCTTTTTAGCTCACTCCCATCTATGGTATGTTTGTTATCCTATATTTAAATTACAGCAGAATCCATCCAGATACTTTGGAGCTTATCGTCACGCAAGCAAGAAAGAAAGCAAGCAAACAAGCAAGCAAGCATACAATTCAGTGTAAATTGTTATAGATATGAATGATTTCAGTGATGTAGTGTGGCATGAGTTTCGATTGTAAACACTATAATAATTATTATCACTTATCTGACACTGATGGTGTTTGAGCAAACGTCAAAATGTTTGCTTTTCTTATTGTCAACTTGGAACGTGATAGCAGGCCTTTGTATATAAGAAAGTGTTTGGAAATATATGTCTCAGAAATGACACATCAATTCCCAATAAAAAAGATTTATATGCATTTGATGAAGTTTTCTATAAGACAGATATGGAAGATTAATTTTCTATTTGAGGACGTGGATTAATTTTAAAGATGTTATGGGAGGGAAATAAATTAAAGTAAGATTTGAACGAAAGCGCTGGTTTTATCATGAAAATAATATGCCGTCGTGTTTCAAGAAAATTGTAAGACCAATACGACATTTATTTCGGGCTATTGTGTATGTCTGGTCCAGTTGCGTAGCAAGTTGAGGTGGGGTGTGTTGAAGGTTGCTATCGGATCTGGTTCTTAATGATACACATGGTCTCTAGGCACAGATATTTGATATTACAACAAAACCTACAACAATTTGATCGATTTGATGTCTCAAATTAAAGTTGTTCATGAATGGTCAAACGAGATCTTAAACTCGCGAATAAATTGTCATAGCGCAAAATAAACTAAACATTACGATCGTCTCAGCGACATATTGTTGCACTTCAAACCATGCCGATCCATTTGGTAGACCTTACTGAACATGTGTGCATTGTTTTGAGAGGCCGCCTGAATTCGTCTTAAGTGTGTCCTAATGGACAGACAAAAGTAACAGATAACTAGACGATCTTCTAGAAAGGACGTTTGTATTTCTGAAGATTCCCAAACATTCTAGTATTTTTATTTACTAGAGACATGAACAGATCCATATATTGCCTGTGATAAATGTACTACATTCTTTAGTGCCTCTGATGTCCGTAAAATGTGCTTCATCCCTAGTAGAGTGCCTCTCGCGAACTCATAATGTGCAACCCACCTATTGTGACTTTAGTCTTAAAACATAATAATATGCTACATCCTTTTAGTGTCTCTGATGACCTCATAATATGCTTCATCTCAATAGTGTCTTTCATGACCTCAACATATAATACACCCCTATTGTAGCTCTTATGACCTTATTATGTTTTTAGCATGTCCAGTCGTAAAATACATACTGCTTCTCGGTACAACAGTTTTGTTTTTGTTGAACATCCATGTTGGAACACCTTATAAAACGTCGGTCACATTTTGAAGAAAGGTTGGAATTCACTGGTCAAATGCTGTTCAGAATGTTATCCACAAAATTGCAAAGCATGCTAGACCTTTCAAAACTGTATTTTCGAAATTATATCAATTGCAGGCTAACCATAAATGTTATTTGTTTGACGTCGACGTAAGATTTTTATACTACAAAAAAATACATATTATGTCTCACACTCAATCAGTAAACAAATATTGTATTGATATGTTCTATTTTACTTTCTTTTAAAAATCATCCATATACCTTCTGACAAGAAAAAGTGTACCCAAAAAAAGACACGTCGATTCTTTCCAAATCGCCATAAACCATCTTTGGAAGTTCAATCAACATATCGTATTTGTGTATATGAAACCGGATCTTGAAAGAAGCATCAGTCGCAGAACAGCTCATCCTTGGTCTCCATACAACTCTGATGTTAGTCCTTCGGACTTTTATCTTTGGGGCAACTTGAAGGATAATCACCATCTTAAAACGGCAATCACCCGTGGAATGTCAGAAATTCCAAAAGAGCAAGGCCAGAGAGTGATTGAACATTTCCTTTTGGGTGTACAAACATGCGTTTCTTGGGTATACGTTTTTTTCTTTAAAAAATAATCCATTTATATTTCATATTTTTTACTTTACGTTAGAGGTCTGTGAAACAAAAGTATGTATAGGAAAAGGGTAGGCTTCTGCAACAAACACAAAAAACACGATTTTCACCGTTCGAATAATGTTAGTATCAATTTGTCACCACGTCAAACAACCTTTATTTTATAGTATTGTGCAAAAATGATACAGTACTCGAATGAAATATTGGAAAAGGCTTTAAATCAGTTGTAAACGAACAAGATAAAAGATAAATGGAGGAGAATCCAATAAGTTATATAATATCTCAATGATAATAAGAGCACAAAAGCAAAGAGAAAAAACGATTTTTTAAATGAAAAACCAAAAAACGTTACTATGCAAAAAAAATAAGCACCCTTCATTGGCACATGCACCTGGCATACATAAGTAATAATGGGCATTGTTGTTTTCGGATTGCATTTTGTATCAAGAAATTAAAAAGAACGAATGTTTCTATCGTACACAAGCTTGCAGCTCTAACAGCTGCATTGCGAATGCTCTTTTGATGAGTTTAAGCTTAATCCAAAAAAATGATACATATCCAAAATGTCAATCTTATCCAGTTTGACACACGATTCATCTTTTCAACCATTTGAAAATAGGGGATAATAATGAATGAAATAAACAGGAAGCCACTCTTAACAGATAATTATTTAGAGTGATTAGTTTAAGAATAGACTGAACTGCCTGACAGCTTTCTTTAATTTAATTACTTTATCTGTAAATGCATTTTAGCAAATCTGTGTAGTTGTAATACGATAAATGCTTTGAATTCTTAATAGGCATTTTTGTAGTGCAAAGGATGATGTCATTATTTGCTTAAAAAGATGGATATTTTGTCAAATAACACTTTATGTTATGTTTTTACCTCTCTTTTCTGCAAAAAACATTAAATTGACATACGAATAAGATAACGGTCGTATTTATAATATTAAATGTAACCTCTTGACGATGTTTACAGCTGTCAGTTGGTGAACGTAAAGAATAAACGGTGTATTCAATATTCTCGCTTGATCTCAATAATGCTACCATTATATGGCTAGCCGATGACTTATCCAAGAAAGATAGAATTAAAACTACCATGTACCTGACAGCCGTAACGAAGCATAATGTTATCCGTGTAATTATATTCATATTCCCATGTTTACATTGTATTTTTTTCTTAATCCTAAACACTCTCATTTACTGAATAGTAAACCGGGTTTTATATAAAAATAACGGCCGCCACAAGAAGCACTAAGTGATAGGTATACATTCACATATATGTAAATACACGTTCTAACTAGTGTGAGACGTTAAATGGCATATGATTTAACTACAGCGGTTGTTCTTTATATTTTGCATAAAGTCGCAGGTAAAGCTTAACATTTAAACGCGTAATTCTATATAGAAATATATATCTTACTTATTCTCCTGTTAACTTTAACTATAGTCTACCGATAAACATATGCATTAGATAGAGTAATTGCATGCATACCTTCTGTGTTACAAATGATGTTGTTTTGAGCATTTCATTAGATCTTATTCCATTAATGCGCACACATCAAACGTTGGGTTTGTTTTATATTGCCTGAGAATTCCTACCAGTGCCATTATTAACATCCAAGCAGCACTTTCCCCAAGAGGATTTGGAACCTGTCTATAAGTGACTTTTCTATTAACTTAGCGGTGCCTCACATGTGAGTTCAAACCTTTAGTCTGAGTGCATACTCATTTAATAATGATGGCTATATCACAATGATAACAACCAACATAGCATCACGATTCCTAATGTTTTTATTTCCAGTCTTATGGGATGTTAATAATTGTTTTTCACAGGTTCTGACATTCTTATGTGTACATGATATATATCATCATGTGTTGTACCCATTAACCTAGCTCACGTTCATGTTACACACACAATCTGTGCATATATGTCCAATACTACCTACATGTCCCATCATATATCTTTTTTGCCCTGATTTATAGCTGCTATTATTTATGTCTACCAGGTAAACAGCAAAACATCTAACCCTAATACACGTTGGTTCATCGAACAGTTTTTGTCCAAAATCAAAAATAAATGAATACTCTTGTAGATGAACGAAGGGGTGAAATTGTGTAAACATTTCAAATGTAAAAAGGACACCGGCCGGGAAAACTAACTTTTGCTACAACATGTGAAAAGTGAAATCTTCAACAAAAGGGTGCAAAACGTAAACAATTCAACTTTAACGATGGTCAAAACCGTAAGAATCAAACAAACGATAGAAAAGTTAGTTTCAAACCTATCATGCTAATTTTTGTCACATGCTCACCCCTAAATGATGGTCAACAAATTATGTGTATGTGAGACAAAAACTGTTGAAATTATTACAGTTCGTTCGGGTTAGATGTTTTGCTGGTTACTAGGTATATAGTTACTTATCATACTTCTATGCACATACATTATCAACCCAGTCCGCCCATTCTAAGTCAGCCAACTACAAACATTTATATTCATATAAACATCAAAAGGTTTTTTTAATTGTCGTCTTTTTAAACCCTCACAGTAGTAAACTTATTATTATTCACCTTTATGTCATTTTAATTTTCCTATCTTTTATATATTTACTTTGCTGCTTGTTTTCACTTTCTGAGATGTCTTTTACTTTTTATAACACTTGTTCTGTTTTCTTTTAGATAATGGCCTAGACTTAACCCATGTTGAAATATATTTTTCTTTTTAAATACTATTTGGCAACATGGATGTCAATTTGAGACTTGAAAATGTTACTTGACAATAGAACATATATACATACTATAAAGCAAATAACGCACAAAGCAAATAACACAAACGATATGAAAAGTGACTCACCGATGGCACCAGGATCCCAAGAAAATAGGTGTCTGTATGTACTCTGCATAAAAGCAGACTTGAGTATATAAATATGTGAATAGCCTACAGTAGCTAAGAAGACAGGTGTCAGAATATTCCCGTAGAATCTATCAGTGTCAGAAGAAGACAGCTTTCACCTGTAGTACCGCAGCTACCCAACGTATACCCACAATAGACAAGTAAATGCTGCAATCTTTTGTCGAGTATATACACATCTCATCAATCCTTGACGACAGCTAATACACAACACAATAATCCACGTTGGCATTGAACTTGATTTATCCTGTCTTTTTTCGCCTGGACAAATACAAGCTTATTTTGAATTTGGCTTTGTTTTAATATAAAACCAAAAAGGTAGACTCCACGCAGTTAATGTTATCACAAATTCGTTTACATATGCGAAACATTTAAAGGACTAAGTTATGTTCTTCTAAAATCTGAAAGTGTTAACAGTTAAAAGAAGAATATTATGATATATGATAAATATACGCTTTAATTGTAAGTTAACCGGTTTGAAAGCGTTGGTGGGTATTTATGATTATTAAAGTCTCAAAACTAAAGACTGGTCAATAGCCTTAAAAGTTCGTTAGTGATGTTGTATAAAATGAGTTGATTGCTCCTTATTCCATTTGTCTGAAAAGTGGCTAAGATCTAAGTCAAAGATTTGATTGCCAATTATGTAATATACACAAAGTAACAATCGCTAATTGTATCTAACTTTCGATTTGTTTCTAGAATTCTTGATTTACAAGATTAATATTATATTACAACTACCAATTTGTATTAACGTTGTTATAAATGTACGGCTTAGCCTATTCTTATATTTTGAGTTAACTTAATTTCACTGTTTGTCATTTAAAACTAGAAACATGAGTACTCAGATAGAGTACAAACTCGACACCGAGTAAAATAAAACCTTTCCTTATTGCACCATGTCAGAAATAACTTTATCAAAATATGTATTGAAAAACATTGAAAATTGAGGTAAATTCCTGCTTGGATTGCAAACAGCGTACAGTAATACGCTTTAAACGATTCATTAAGGATCGTGTGTTGCGCGGCGCAATATATACCAGTACATGTTCGCGCGATAATTTGCGCGCTAGCAATATTGAACGCGAAAGAAGTAAGCTACCAATCGAGTTTATCTCTATCATTCTTTGGTAATTAAGTTTAATTATATAACTTTGTCAATTATCAACAGATCTTGCTGGAATTCATCGGGTTGATTTACAACATCGTACAGGATTTGAAGTCAATCAGTTGTATCTTTCTCGAGTTATCGTGCCCACATACAGACACACATATAGACAAACGAGCAGCGTCATATACTCTACACCAATACTTGGTGTCGAGAATGAAAATAGCAATGATTCACTGAGCTTATCATACTAATCATCCTGCTATTATGTCGTACATACAAAAATGGCAAAAACAAAATCTCATTTTTATTCATTATATTTGCACACATCAACCTCAATACAAAAAATGCCAAGTGTCTTTTTGAATGGTAAAGAAAAAAATTGTTTCCTCACGACCTCACTACTCCTAAACGGTAGCATGGTGGGTACGGGTTGATGTTCGAACATAATCTTCTGTTATCTTTTCCCTTAAGGTTTATCTTTTCCTTTGGCATTCACCGACTATCGACATATGAAAAATTGCCATAAATGTATACACATCATTAGGCCAGTGTGACATATACGTTATTTGCCATACGCCACTGGCCCCTCGTTTTTAAATGTCCATGACGAAAGGTCTTTTGCTGTTTGCTTCTTGCGCACCTCACATGAAGCTCACACATTTATTCGGCATGGGGATTTATAAGCGGCTACGATAACGAGGGGAAATTGGCGTATGTCGAGTGACTTTTTCCGTATGACGCCAGCCTTAAACTTCCTCCCAAATGTCATACAGTGATTCATCTGTGTGATTTGTCAGTATTTCCCTAACAATCCGCTATTAGTTGACTTTCAATATAGCTTTTCACTGTAGTTTTTATTATTTGTTTTTTATCTTTTCCATTGCCTCTTTTCATTTTATATCTCCTTTTGAAAAGAAAGATGTTGAAATTCATGTTGTCAATATTGTGCTGATCAAAGAGTCATTTGCCTAAAGAAGTTTTTGATTAAACAAAATCTTGTATTTTTTACTGACTTGTTGCCCATATTATCTGAATTAATTATATTTATATATGCATATAAGACGAGTATACCTATTTCAAATCATGTTAATCTGATCAAATACAAATAGCCGGTGGGTGCAATTCATATCAGTGGTTGGGTTATTTCGTATACATTTTGCTATCTTATTCTTTAATATATGATTACTTTAAGCGGGGCTCATGTCATACCCAGGGCGTAATAAATGGGAGAAGCAGAGAAGCGCGCGTCTAAGCACAACTTGTCTTTTCACCTCAACCCTCTTTTATATTGAAGAACTAAGTGCCCTATATTAGGCATATTTTACACCTGGTTTCATATACACCATTGAATGTATAGCCAACTTAATAATAAATTTAAAAACACCACATAAGTGGAGGGATGGGGATAAATATAGTTGCTACATTTGAGTTTCTGTAAGGGAACTTCTAGTCACAAACATAATTTATGAAGCCCTGGTTATACCGTTTCCAGTATAATAAGGTGATTACAATAAATACGAATAAATGATCTTCTTTAACTTTACTGCATATTTTGTGCACCTTTTTGTTATAAATCTAGCAACAAAAATGAACAATGTTAGCAAACGAGTTTATCTTTACTACTTTAAAAATCTGAAGAGGTACAAGCTGATCAATACGACGAGGCATTCAGTTTATTTAATAATACGAATACATTTGACAAAATAACAATGAACTCATTTTTGTGATGATATGATAAACTTTGTTTATCAAATGAAGTAGAAACAATCAAAGTTCAGACAAATTCATGCAATTCATGTATAACACAATAAATGCGGTATGCGGAAATGTTTATAAATAGAGATCAAACACATGTAACTCGCAATTCCAAAAAATAAAACAACAGCCTGAATAATACTGATAAAGTATGACATGATGCATTGTTACATCCCAATTTAATGTTATCTTTGTATGGATTCGTAGAAGATAGAAAAACTAACAAGCAATATGTTTGAATACCCGAAGAAAACTAAATCATTTTAGATCATTTGTACAATCTGCATGTTCTTTAGTTTTTTTGTATTTAGTTTTGGATTTATCAAATCTCAGAGGGTTGAGGTGAAAAGACAAGTTGTGCCTTAGAAGAACACTATACCTCCAACTAGTATATTACAACACAACGCTGCAGAATAAAGAGTCTCAATATGTTATTTTCTTTTCATTGAGAAGTAAGTGTGTCTTTAATTAACATTTATCCATTGTGCATCACTAAATACAAAGATCACATTGTTAACATTGGAAAAAAACAAATGTACAAAGCAACATCAATACATTTTAAAGTTTAGAAAACTGTTTTGTTAACAGAACACATATCTGGACATTACAATAAGTCATCATTTGTAAACCCTGCCAACACCCATTTATATGACACTGTGAGACTACACACACACAGCCTGACATACATTCGTGTTTAAGTTTTCTCTCTCTTCATATCATTAATAATGTCATCAAATATACACGAAAGATGATACAATCATATACATATATACTAATAAATAGTTGCAAACATGTTCATAAAATAACGCATAGTTGTGTGTAAAGTCATACACTTAGTATACACATTTCATAGATGTCCTGCAGACAACGGAAAGGCAACCAACCTAGCCTAAAGCAGAAAAAATATTTTATGCCCGAGCATTCCATAACAAATTATGTCAAAATAGTCTTTAGAATATCAATATTGAGAGCGGTGCGAATTTCAAATTTAAAACCTGTGTTAAGCCTTCGAATTATCTTAAAGCGAATTTACAAACCTAAAAGTAGGGGGGCCTACCTAAGTCTTTGACATATTTTAAAATATTTGTAATTTTCTGCAGAAAAATACAAATTATTATGAAATAACTGAAAACTTTTCAAATCATACATACCATTTGATGAAAATACCACCAACGGTCATATGATTATCATAGATGTCACCCTTATTAAAACACCATCAATCTTTGACATAACTCGCTTTAAAGGAGGTTGCCTTAGTGCAAAACGATTGCCTTATCAATGGCAAAGTAATAACTTACAGCTTTCAATGCCTTTCTTCCTCAGTATCAGACAAAAATAAACTGCAAATTGGAATGGTGTCGATATATTATCAGGACATCACGAGAATCATTTATTTTGTGCCAACACTATCCAGTTTACAAACGTTAAGCCTTTGACACGAAACGGGCTTAATGTCTCGAAAGTCATGCAATAATCACGCAGAAAGTTCACAGCCTGGTCAATGCATTGCTTTTAAGCAATGGTCTAGCGGTGAGCACACTCGACACTCATCTGAGAGGGAGTGGATTTAAGCTCTAGCGTCGCCAAGAGTCCTTTTCGGTATTTGATTGGTCTATTCTTTGGAAAGTATTTCCACCATTTCACCCACACTGGGCGTTGAACAATGACTTTGTACATACAGTATTAATGTTATATCGTTTAAAAATGAAATGCCCTCAGACAAATGACAAATAATATTACGGGGAAATGAATAGTGTATCATTAATGTTTAGACCATACATAAAGTATCATCCAAATATTTTGATGTTCACATTCTTGTAAATGTACTATATTTCAGACCATATCTAGGATAAAAACCTGATATTAATTTTAGTTCCTTGCCTGGTAATGCATTTTGTTAAAGACCCTACAAAGTTATTCTCTACCCTGATCTCGTGTTTGCATAATAAAGTTGAACCGACATACACATATTGTTTTTATTAAGTTTTAAAACAGTTAGTTGACATTTTTGTTGTCTTCGTAGGTAGAATTATTTCTACAGAAATATTTGTGTGCATACCTAAAAGAGTACCAACTTAATGATTACTGGATCGGAACTATGTGTCATAGCAAGACATATTTAGTGTTTTAAGTGTCAATAGATTTCCATTTATATTTTATACTCAGACATCAATAATGATGAACCAATTGTCTTTCTAGGGTTAATCATCCAATTAAATGAGGTAGTGAACTGATTTTGACGAGTACACCCGACCATCGGTCAAACAAAATAGTATGAACGAAATTGTTGATGTTAACAACTGTTTTGAAGGAAACATTATCAAAAAGTTGTTAACTATCTTTATAGTTTCAGATTGAAGAATAACATTTGTTCTCGATATAAATTAATCAAACTATAATTTAGCTGATGTTATTGACGAGTATAAAACAACATGATGATATATATAACGGTCGATAAGGAACACCAGACTGATGTTTTGTTGGAACTGCTGCTTGAGTTAGCGTTGCCATGTTTACTTTGTGCGTGTCGAGTTTCTTCATAATCTGTGAATGAGAAAAAGAAAGAGATATATACATAGATACGATTATAATATCAGATTACTTCTACGACTTTCCACACTAATACTGATAAGTTACACCAAAGTTAATCTCAAGTGCATGATAAAAATGTACATTTCTCACGGATGTATGTATGTATGTCTATGCTCGTTGCGTTAATATCGATGTTCAAAACATTAACGGGATAGTGTACACACACATTAAAGAGTTAAAGTAAGTAGTATCTTCGTCACTGTTGTGTTTTTTTATTTGTTAAGCCAACGTTTTAAAGCACATGTCAGTCGACATGGTTCAAATAATATGAAATATTTAATGATAAAAGGACATATGCATTTTGTTGTTAAGCCAGCCATTTTAGTAAGCAAGCCGATACAAAAACTTGTGAACTTAACATCGGTTAAAATATCTTCAAATTTAAAGAAATGACTAAAACAATACATTTCAGAACCGTTTATCAGAAAATCTAAAGTGAACAAGGTTTCGTTTCTCATGACATATGGTTACTCAATGACTTTCAAACACAAAAACGTCCCACAAATTATAATCTTATAAGGCAATAATTTTACCCTTATACTTCTTTGTTTGTGTTCATTTAAACTACGAGAAGGATGAGAATGGCTAGCAAAAGGTTAAACTTAAATTAGATGGTAGAGGACCTGAGTTACAAGGTCACAGAAAATTATCAATAACATGTGTTTATGTTTTCATCATGTAAGAGTTATTTTGTATTGACATGAACATGTTCGTACACGTTTAGAATTTATTATGTTTACGTCTATAAATATATCACATCGAGCTCTGTTTTGAACATATTCCTTGTACAAACATTGACCTAAATAGAATAAAGTTAACAGTAGACTCTTTCAAAAGGTCTCATATTCACACGACGAATTGCTAATGAAATGACACATATAACTAGATATTGCATACCATACTGAACTTATTACATATTCTAGGCGCTGATACTTGTTTAATTATATTCAGCTCTAATTTTAAGAGCTAACTAAAAAATAAAGTCATTACCAATTACAAATTATATAATTTCATTTGTGATATCAATAGGTTTAAAATGATATCAAATCTGGAGTTTTATCGTATGCCACATATACCGTGCATAACAAAGCTATGTTTGACCAGGTTCAATGAACAACACTTAATTTTGAGTACAATATTTGCTAAATATTTAATGGATGGATTAGCAAAACAATAATTTTGTAATAATCTAGTAAAGTTCCGACTAAACAAAGAAATGTGAGTACCCTCTACCAAAGATAATATTCATTTAAAGGTACATTGTTATTTCAATTCTTTACTCCTGATTTGTTCTGCACATATTGTACATCGATATACCAGTAACCAAAAAACAATTTGTTTAGATATCAAGATGGAAACTTACTTCTATCAGGTGTCTGTTCGCCTCGTCTGTGTGATTCTATAGGGTATGTTGCAGGGTCCGCTTTACGGCTGTTGCAGCTTTGATTATCAGGATCACACTCCACTGAACCTTTGAATAAACATTGTTCCATTGAAAATAAAATTACAAGAAACTATGTTTAGTTTTCTAAATATTCATACACCGTTCAACATAAATTCAAATCACAGTTCAGGCATACACATGTAAACAGTTTCAATATTGTTAAAAATGATGACTTTAGTTTAACAAATTTCGAATATAAAACGGCATCACATATCTCATGTAATTGTTCCTTGGACTTTCCTGGGACAAATCTTAGTAAGAGATAAACAAGAAGAAGGTTTTTACTATCATTGTACAAAAGTATAATTAATGGATTCAATTGCCCTAAGACTTCTCGGGGCAATTTGTAGTAGGGGATTAAAAGAATGCAATGTCATCATTATTTTGCAATATCATAGTAAGCTGGTGCAAGTCTACTTAGACCTTCTGTGAACACAGTTTAATTTGAGATCAAAAGAATATGATTTCTACCAACTTTATACTCATGTTTCAGGACTCTCTTACCTCTGTCAACGTTGCTGTCTTTGGGCTTATAGATCTGGAAAGAACCATGACTGTTTGCTGTGTTCGGCCTTCTCCCACGGTCTCCAATGACCCGATCGGTTTTATCTGGAATCCCATGACCTATATTGACTTGTCTCCGTGAAGTTGTTGTCGCGCGTGTCGTTGTCGTTGGTGGTGGCTTTGATTCTGAAAAACAAAATGATAAAAGTTTCATTAAATAGTTATTTTATTGATAGGACAATAAGAAAAATCAAAATCAATTTTAAATTATGTTTTACTGAGCGCATTATTGTATCTAGTAGAGTAACCGTTCTAAGAACGATATTTTTACGGAATAATCTTCTGCATAATGCATTGACATTTTTTGTGTCCATATCACGTCATTATACATGGGCTAACCTTACAATTTAGTTAACCTTAAAGAGGGGAAGTGGTGAACAAAAAAAGCATGTTATGTTAACAGTTCTTTAATCTCCAATATTCATTTCATGTCATAACCTTTATGAAATGACCCTTAAAGTATCCATACACATTTTTCAGGGACAATATGGATAAAAACATTGTTGCAAAATCAAGGTGCAGTGAAATGATTTGTTTCAAATGACTCAATAAATGTTGGGAAAATGTCGTAAATTGTATAGTATCCAGATTGATGGCGTGATACAGATAGTATTTAGTCAAACTCGAAAAAAGCTTATAATAATTGTTTTTATTTTATGTTATACTGCAAAAGCGAAATCAAACGATAGAGATCAATATCTCCCATATTTAAAAGAGATGTAGCAAAGATAATTATAGCCTCTGAAAATATATCCTTAGTTCTATGATATTATGATGTGGATCGCTGCATGTGATGAACTGCGGAATCAAGTTAAATGTGCATCAGCGCAAATTTCGTTCCTTATTTTTTACATTTAATATGCAAACCAACATCTCTCAAGTTGTTTTAAAAATACCATACCAATTAAGGAATAAATATATTACAACTATTAACTCAACTTTTCTAAATATAATAGACATTGAAGTAATGAAATGTGGGTCAGACATATGCATCATTATGTTTATCATCATCATCATAAACTGTAAGCGTCCCAGTTTCCGTGACAAACCATGTTTTAGACTAGGTTGTGTAATTGCAGGGATTAAGCTGTCTCGTTCTCCGAGTAAAGCAATTTAACCCGTAGATCCTCAGTCATTGGTTGCTTTAATGTTTTTAGGGGTCAATCTCGTGCAGCAGCACTAGGGACTGTGGGGTCATGGATCTTCTTCAAACAGCAATCATCAGATCTTCTCTCTATGTACCTTGACCACCTCAGTCGCATTTGGTGCAACATATCAACGATTGTTTTAACACCAACCTGTCGTCTCAATGTTTCAAAGAAGTGGTGATCTACACTACACATTAATTGTTTTAATAAAAACAATTTGCATATGTATTTCATCGTATAATACAACATGGCCACATGTAAGTTTATGTGGAAACAGTTGTCTGATAACTTCAAGACGTCAACCAAAGTATTTGCGTATGATACACATTATAAAATAAACATTTACATTTTTGGTCAATTTGTATTCAAATAAATGAATCCATTTGAAGCACTTATTCATTAATGTGTATGACAATAAACAATCGACTTACCTATAAATCAATAATAATATGTAATGCGTATACTTATCTATATACTCCCAAGTAGTTTTTTTGCAACTCACCAATAAGTTTCATGTAATCATGTGCTTCACCTAAGAAATTGGAACCAGAGCACTCATATTTCCCAAAGTCACTTTTCTTAAGATTAGTTATGCGTAATGTAAGTGTTATAACGTTCTCTAAATCGTTCTTGAACATCTCAATGTCATATCTGTGCAGAAATAATAAAAAAGCAAAAAATGTATCAATATCAAGCATGTATCTATCAAAATGCAATCAACTTATATAACAAGTGTGTTAAGACGTATGATGATTACCCCTAATAATGTACCCTCCTGTGACATAAACTTCTGGTCAATGATCATCAAACCGACCGATACATTTCCAGTCAGTATTTTTATAAACACGATGTGCTGCGAGCAAATGGAATACAAAAATACATAAGTACCTAACAATATCCTAACCTTTACGAATACAATTTAAAAAATACTGGTGTTACGTCGTTTCCCAATAATGTGATGGCATAAAAGGTTACTTGCCAACAACCAATTATATAAAAGCCTAATGTATTGTACTTTGTTTTAACTTGTTCTTGAACCATGAATAACCTGCATATTTTTAAAAGTATAAAAGTATAGTCAACAAGAGAAATAAAATAAACTATGTTTGTGCATTGGCTAAATTTGCGATAAGCTTTAAAGACACGCTATAGATAAACGCTATAAAGGAACGCTCAAAAGGAGCGCTATAGATAAACACTATAAAGGGGCACTATTTGGTTTTCTATTAATGGTAACAATTAAGGGCGCTTTAAAAGGACGCGATACAAGTCACAAAAAGGGAACATAAATAAGGGGGAAGGGCTACAAATGTAACTAAAAAAGTGATTCATGATTTGTTAGTTATCTGAATCCTATTTTCTTAATTACAGATGCAAACAAGACTCACAGATAGACATACATATTAATAAACAAAACGGTATATATATGTTATAGATGTATTTGTTTGTTTTAAAAGATAAATTGTATTAAATAAACAACTGTTTACAATGCTTACTTATGATCTTTTTCCAGGCTCCTCCCATTTTTCTTCCATACTGTGATCCCAAAAGGATGAGCGTAAATTTGACACTCGAGGATTGTTTCTTTCTTTAGTCGTTGACTGATACGCTTAGGACTGGGTAGAACTACTTCTGGTGGATCTTTCACAGTAAATGGGTATTTGGGTATAAAGAATAATGTTTACTTTACATTTGTTAACAGTGAGATGTGAAAATACACCCACAAACAATATAGATTCATGCATATCATAGTAAACCGTGAAGTGAACTGTTATCATATGGTTGAGAGAAATATACCAGTTAATGAATATTCTGATAATTACAATGATGAGTACAAAAGGATTATTATAATAGAAGAATAAACGTGAAATCTGTTTTTTGTTAGAAATGCTGACTAAGTTAGGCCATATTCTGATAAAAATTAATCTGTCTGAGCATTTTTTATTTACCTTTAAAATATAAAATTTGAGCACAAATTGTTTATTACGGTGTAACGTTTTTGATATATTTAAAATCTTAAATGAATTATGTTAGTATGGAGTACACGAAAATTATTGATAATGATACAACAAATAATAATAAATACATTATGTTACAGATCGCGTACTCACAATTGACAACAACACGGATAGCTTTGCTAACTGAAGGTGGCACTTTATTGTCGACAAAACACTCGTATACGTCATCACAGTATCTGGTGACGTTATGGATAATGAGCACTTCACCCTCAAGACCAATCCCTGATATGACAACAAAGTCGATAAAATATAATTGATAAACGACATTATAAACTTTAAATCGTGATTAAATGTATGTCAGTAAACGATTTTAGCAAAGTTTGGTGAAAGGAGACTACAATTTTAAGCAAAAAGTAAAACACCCTAATGCATGTCGAATCATTATTTGATACCAGCGTAGGCCCATACACAATATGATTACTTCATAAAGACAACTGAGTTTGCTCATAATGATTTGATTTTATAGGGTTTAATACTTGCATCACAAACATAGAGGATTTTTTTGCTTGCACACACTTTGTTTTCGATATATTTCCGCACATTTCTGTTGTTTGTCAATAATGTGTGTGTGTGGCAATGTCAATTTGTATCCGTTCATAATAATTTTCGGGAGAGGGTTGGTAGGTAGCAGATGATGCAAAAGGGGAAATACAATATACATGTTGGCTATGCAGTGTGGTTCAAAAGTTGGAATCTTTGCTTGAAGACTACACTCAACTCTGCTGCAATCACTTCACTATGGAGGGGTGAGGGGGGCAGTTTGATATTTTAGGATCACATAGGTACAAGCATACTGTAAACCTGAGTTAGTTAATGGCCTGGAAGATGGAGAGAGTTGGACTCAGCTTTGTTGTTAACCAACTGCTTTGGTTTGTTTCTATTAATCGGAATTGATTTTGCGATCTGGCGTGTTCATCATAAACTCGAATGATGTGTCTTCACATGTATGTCTCTTCCTCACATCTTTGTGTGTCTGGTTCCTTGGTAAGTATTCTTGTAACACGTCTCCAGTTCTTAGGCATATGTATGGGTAGAGTCCCCAATTCGTCAACTTTTGTAAGCTTCCTGTAGGCATGTAGTGTAGATTTCATGCAAGCAAGAATCTGTCCAGTATGTTTGTGCTGCAAACAACCCTTTACAATAAAATATATATGAACATTGGCATACCACTTCTAAGACTGCTGTCAATAAAACTATGAAAACAAACTGAAAATCAAAGTTTGTTTCAATGATTTATTCTACGACAGTTTACAATCTTGTTATGCTATAAGTTAACCTTAATGGTTCTTTGTACATAGAAGTATGTCTTTTCCATGTTTGATGCAGTATTAAGTTATACCAAAGCCTAATGTGTTCGGTTTGTGTGTACTCTCATTATTTGTTCCCTGATGGGAGAGATGACGTTGTTTCCGAGTTTGCGCCATTTTACTATTTCAACAGTTTTCTTTTATGTTTTGAAAATCGTTTTTGTTTATATATTTATTATTAGTTGTTTGCGTTAATCTCCGTTTAGACAAATGTAAAGTCAGGGATTTTAAAAATCTCAAATATTTCATGAAAATGCACACATTAACTATGTTTCACGTCTTCTTTAATAAATAAAAGTTGTAAATTGTCAATAAAGATTGAATAACTCATTCCGCAATGTCGGTCAACTGATCTCAATCTTAAAGCAGTTTCTAAATTGTAAACGTGCCTTGCTTTGTTGATTTTCTTACAAACTAGATTGCTTAAAAGACCAAGTGTTTTCTTATTCCTTGTTATTGTATTCAGGGTATCACGTTGGTATACTTATATAACTAATGATAAAGCGACGGGGATACACAATATAAAAGGTTTGATATGCAAGTGTAACATTTATTGCTTGACGGTTATGTAAATAAGTCGCTATTTCCCCTTTCATATCTAAGAAACCCAGAAAACTCACATGCTTGAATTGAGTTCACACATATGTTTATTGTGGTATTTACTGTTGATTATGCAGTATGCATTTTTGTGACATTAGCTTATATTAATGTGTCCACATAATCTCGCGCGTGCTAATTTTATTCTTAATTTAGTTTGTTCAATGACAAAGTTGAAAGTACTTTTTGCTGCTGAATTAAGTAGGTAAAGTCAGACATATAATGAAAAAAAAACGATTTGACTGAACCGCCTACCTTGCCCAGTGGTATTGAATTATGAAGGCGTCAGACGAAAAAACAGGTGCACAAAGTTGAATCCCTGCCTGAGTAATATATTACACTTAAGTTGGCGTTACTAAGCAAACCGACCTGTTAATGGATTATTCAGTCTTAACTTCTAAAAGTAATTCTTATTACGATGAATGTTATTTCTCAGTATGAATCAAATTACCATATGTATGCTGATAACTCAGAGCTGTACAACGTAATTTTAACAAATAACTTGGCCATTCGGTTTCATAATCTTGAAATTAAATTTGCATTACATCTGTCAACAAATGAATGGTTGACAACACACTAAATAATGAAAAGACTATGGTTATCCTAGACAGAACCCAGTGTAAATGCAATACTATTGGCGCAACACACATTTCCATGTACCGTGTAGACCATTACATTCTTCGTAATAAAGTTGCAAGAATCAATCCCAAGTTAAAGCACTATAGTGAAACGTTTACTTTTGTGCGATCTAACCTGTGTAATAGCTTAACTGAGGATTTAAAACCAGTTCCATCTTTGCAAATTTTCAAAAGAAGACTAACGATTTACTTGTTTTTAATGGTTTATGATTAATTTTCAAATCACTTGCTTTGTTTTAAGATTGTATAGTTAACTTGTTAAAGGGTTTGCTTGATATGTCATTTATATCTGTGCTACTTGGACACCTGGGTTGGTAAACTACTTCGGTGGTGCAGAGTGTTTTTGTGCTTTATTATTACCTCATATGCAAATCCTGTGGGCATCCTTCCAGGGGCCGACCTGAGGCCGCTTCATATACATTTTTCAAAATACTAAGTAGTGCGGTAAGACTACTTTTAACATATTATGTGAATTTTCATATTTTTATAACTACGTTATTCTCCCTCTCCTTCCAACTATTCCATGTGAATTAATCTTAAAATAATTACGATCGACGATGTTTTTTCTAGCGGTCTACACCTGAAACAATACCTTGCTGACTATATTTAATATACCATGCTCATTATTATTCTGATGTCAGGATTTGTACTTTCTATGCATCAATGTGAATATCTAGCAAACTTTGTTTTATTTACAATTTACTTTTAATATTATTGTAAATAATAAGAGATTGAATGGAAGCATATTTAATTGTAATTGTAATTCTTGATTTTGGTTTCAATGATGATCGGATCGACCTGAGGCCGCTTCATATACAATTTTCAAAATACTAAGTAGTGCGGTAAGACTACTTTTAACATATTATGTGAATTTTCATATTTTTATAACTACGTTA
>JAUUEB010476068.1:0-11349 GCA_032362205.1 Clione limacina | reverse complement strand
TGAGTTCGAGTTGCATGAAAAAGGTTAAAAGTTACTTCCGTGAACAATTTTATCCAATCACAAGAACAATGTTAGGGAAACCTAGGGGAAAAGATAGCCCTACATAGGTGTAAAGATAGCCCTACAGAATGCCCTACAGTCGCCTCATACAACACCCTCAGTATTAACGAAAATATTGACGTGCAAAAATGCCCATACATTTTGAAACAGACTATAATAGTATTATATGTAGTAAACTCTCAATGAAACAGGTCAGGCATGGACCCTCAATGACCTAGTGTATATTTTCATACCCCCCCCCCCCTCCCCGACACATTTTTGTTATTATCCTTTTCAATTACCTTGCCTTTTTCGTCTAATGCTTTGTATACTACTCACAAATTAACTTGTCTTTTGGTCTCTATTGACGAAGGGGCCATTACAATTGGTGTTTTGTTAACAAAAACTGTTTCCGTTATATTAATTAATGTTTATAGTGTCGTAATAACAAAATTGTCGTAACAACCAATTTGTTATGTTGAGAAAGCGTACTGTGAAACACCTAAATGTACATCGACAATTAATAACAAAGACAAGAAAGTGCCTTTTTTAACAACAGATCGATAAAGTTTCTGATCGGTAGTTGAGACAAATAAGATATCGTGACTCTCCAAATTCTAGTAAATATTACCTCTGAAAAAACGAAAATAATAGCAAAATCAATTGGGTTTCTTTGTAGAACGGACTATATATTCAGAACGCCTTTGTAAATAGAGAGTTGGGTCACTACGAGTGGAATTATGTTCCTTTTAAATATAAATATGTTAAAAGATCCAGATATGACTATCTTTGTAGTGATGTCAGTTCTTCGTAGTCTCATTGTGATCTATTCCGTGAAAATCATAAGTCGACACGTCAATTCGATTACCAAGTAGACATAATAGGGGATTTCAACACATTATATTTGATTATACGTGAATTATTTAGCGTGTCCAAAATGTAGGGTAATGCTTTTAAGACATTATATCGAGTAATATAATAACACAAATTCAGCGTAAAAAAAGTTCATATATAAAGAGTGTTAGGAGTGTCACCCCAAATGTTGAATACCCTAAATAAATCGTGTATAATAGAAGAGGATATTGTTATATCCCCTAATATTTCCCCTAGGTTAACCCTTTCAGTTTACATATTCATTAATAGGTTTTTATACTGATTCTTATTTCATAATTGTTTTTTTACAAAGTTTTAAAATATTATATGCTTTTATATGTGTTATTCATATGTTTAGAACTAACGTGATTTTGCGATATTGCCATTTGATCAATGGAAAAGATTAACAAAAAGAAATCTCCTTTGAAAAAAATAGGAAAGTTTAACATAAAAACTGATATTGTTGAGGCTGATTGCTGTAAATGTGTGGGTTAGTTTCCTGTATACTGTTAAGGCGAGACGCTCATATTCATTTAGTATGGTCAGGGTGTTGAGCATAGGAATGAGGTTGTTTCTTTCCTCCTCACGAGTGAGCTGTAAAACCAGTTCAATCGAGTTGATGTGTAGAGTGAGCTCCTCAACCAAGAAGTCCCAAAGATAACGATGGTGTCATTAATGTAAAGACAAGTGGCTTTCTCCTCGAACCATTCAATTAAATGGTTAGCTACTAACTAGCTGCACCTTTCATCCGGAAGGTATTGAAAAGAGAAGGCGTTCAGGCAGTTGGCTAATATATCTCTGATCTAAGAAGCAGGCACATGTGTGCGGGAGGAGAGTAAGTTGTCTTGGATGAGCTTATCATGAATAACCCTATCTTTTGTCTACTGGCAATTTGATGCAAAGTGCTGTCACATCAATGTCTGAGGCAACTACTAAGGTGGTGTCACCAAGCTCATTGACCACGTGAGTACTGTTTTTCAACGAGTAACCAATCTCCCCTCTTTGGTCGAAAACACAAGTTGCGTCCCTCTGAAGGATCTGATACGTGTGTTCGTCGTTCAAATGTGTATCGATCTTTCTGTATAATACCTAGTGTTCATTATCACAACTGATCTTCCATTATCAGGAGGCGAAATAGTTATGTCCCATTTACTTGTTTTGTTATCACGAGCTTATTTTTCCATCCTGCGTATGTTAGATTTACGGTTTGCAGTGTTTTCAAAAATTCAAACACAGTCTTTTTTTTAACGTGTTTAGACATATCAGCCGACAGGCTGACTCAGTTCCTATTACATAATCGTTTACAGGAATCTTGCTTTGGGGAACAGCATAGTCGGTACCTTTCCTAAGCAGTATATTACGTGAGTTAATGACTAATTATGGTTTAATTACCCATTTACTTTTTATTTAGTCACTCTCTTCCTTGGAAACCACCGTATCACCCTATTTAACCCGCCCTCATCTTAGTGTTGTTCGAGTAGTAAACGGTCAAATTTCTTCTTCTGTCGTTCTCGTATGCTTGTGAACATGGAGCGTACGTGTCACATGGTAACGAGGTTAACAGGTACTCACGTTCGCCTTAAATGACCCAATTTATTTAAGCTTTCTGTTACAACGATGGATTGTGTATACCAATATGAACTTATGTACATCCATAAACTGAAAGCGTATTATGGTTTATTTCAATTCCAAGCCAATGTTGTAAGAATATCTGTATATAAGTCGAGGGGAATGACTCTTCACCCCCTCCCCATGACTCAGCCGGACTTGGATTTTAATTATCATAAGGGTAGGGCCAATAAATAGTATTTCTGTTTGTCTTGACGTACTAGTTCTTATTCGAGATATTCATCCGTTTGAACTTAGGTACATGCAAATTGTTTTGTCCTTGGTGATTCTAAAGACTCCTGTTTTTCGACTATATTTACTCAGTTCAGCCTTAGGGGTATGACTTCTTTTTTTAGAACTGATGTCCCCAGAAGCTTTGATATGGCTTCACTGGGCTTGTATTACTTGCCTCAAGCCACTTGTTCTGTATAAAAGTTTACAACTGTAATTCTAGCAGAATTAGTAGCAAAGCAAAGGGAAGCACCAAACTGTTAACATAAGTATGTAAAGCAGTGGCTTACACTTGATCAATCAAGTTTTTGTCTTCGAGTTAATAGCAGGCAAACGAAAGAAACAAACAAACAATGATGTTATCTAACATATTTGTACCTTAACAACCTTGTCATGTTAGTCATACTGACATCAATTAAGTAAAGATTAGTGAGGTCAACTTTGTGAACAACCTAGTAAATGAAGCAAGTGGCTTAGGAAATTAAAATTTTCTGTTTATCAGTTAGGGTAAATCTCACCTTATCTTGTATGAAAAACACAAAAAATAGTGAAGTCGAAAGCAGCATTTTCTTGGTTTATAAAAAACCAGGCTATCACTTTGCAGACATAAGAACATCCTCTGCAACGAAGCAGCCCAAAACTGGACCCAGGATTATCATGATAGATTTGATTTAGAACATCCTCTGATAAGTAAAAGTGTGCATGTCAAAAATGAACACGGTAAATGGCCATGAATCATAGTTATAAATGATATCAATAGTTTAAAAGGCTAAGAGTTTCAGTCACTAAAACAGTAACAAACATGTGAGTTTTTCCTTGTTTTAATTATCTTGAGATGGCAGTCAATTGAAATCATTTCAACCAAAACATTACAAACAAAACACAAAATGTAAGGGTGTCGGGTACATGGTGGGGTGGACAAACATGGCCTATTTACACAATGTAGATATGAATAAACTGACCAAAATATCAACGATGATAAACTGAACAACTGCTAAAACTGCACATCAAGTAACAAATACAAAAAAAAATCAGACTATGTTTTATAACCTGTTATTTACAGTATTATCTCCCTTTGACCAACATTTGTCAACTTCATAAACAAGTCTTTACAAATCATCTGTTATTTAAGTTTTTATCATATTGAAACAAAGGGAAGCCGGTACTAAATACATAAGGGTATAAGTACTAAAATACTTATGGGAAATAGTAACACCCCCCCACCCCTCCCTCTATGTTTTGTAGTAACAATACCAAGGGTCTGGTATAATCTGATATTTTGGATGAGAGGGGGTCTGGTTTAATCTCATCTTACAGAGAGGGGATTTAACAGTAGATTTCTTTTTGACGGGAGAAGGGCAGGTTTTTTTTTACCAATGATGCCAGATGGTGAATTGGATGTGATCATTCAGGTAAACATCAATTCAATAAAAAGATTTCTGACAAAATCCAAACATCTTTTACTAATATAGAATTATTGAAGGTTGAGAAACAACTTTACTCCTTGCTACTTAAACAAATACGCCCTTAACTCTTCTAGAATAAATAAATAACTGTATAAAGGAGTATCATCACACAAAGTGACTATTAATACAGATATTTATAAAACATTTTATAAATGTTATTTTGAATCATAGGAAAAGTCAGTTCAGTATTCAAGCAAGAAAAGATGTTTAAATTATGAAAATGACAAGCAATAAATATAATACAAACAACGTTTGATAATCTCATTAGCTACAGAACATATTACGTAATGTAGAGAACACATTAACACCATAAAGATTTCATTTCAATTTTGTCACATTGGGAAATGTCAATACAAATAACTCAACAATTACTCCATTTTGTGAAGACCTGGCCACTAACTTACAGTACAGTAGAGCAACAAAAATATAACAGGAACTAGGAACTCCAGTCACTTACCTCATAGTCAGAAACGTTACCAGTATCAGTGGCACTATTGTTATGCATAAACAAGTAACTACTGTGAAGCGTAACTACTTTTGAAAAAAGTGGTGATAATAAGCATTTACAGTGTGCATTACCCAGCTTAAACACTATCTCACACAATGTACAAGCTATTTCACATGTATTTATTTTCAAAAAACAAAAAAAATTTGTAAAGAATAAGAAAAAATATTTCTCAAAAGAACTACTATAGGTAAAAGTTTAGTCATTTGCTTTTTGTCACTTTATATTGCACCTTTTCACATTTGATAATAATTAAAATATTATATCATGTCAATAATATATAGCAACGTTTTCTATTTCAATGATTAATGTTTCAACAGGAACAATAAGACAAACTAAACTCATCTGAAAATTGTTAATTGCATTACTGTATATCATTACTTGAAATTTGTTGCTGAATAATGTTAACTACCCTTCAACTGCTCACAATATTGGAACAACTGACAGTTAGTGAAAGAATCCATGGCTTTAAGAAAGTCACAATTGTTTCTTTCCATCAAGTGAAAGAACCCACGACTTTAAGAAAGTCACAATTATTTCTTTTCACCAAGTGAAACCAGCCACATCTTTAAAAAAGTCACAATTCTTTCTTGTCAACAAGTGAAACAAGTCACAGCTTTAAGAAAGTCACAATCATTTCTTTTTATCAAGTGATGCTTGTCTTATCTAAAAAGGTCTTTTTAATTCTGTTGGCACAACAACAAAAACACCTAACACTAACAGAAATATTGTTCAAGGCATTCATTGTAAACACTTTAACAAGACTGTATGTCTTGTTAATCAAATAAATAAATAACTAGATATGGATGAGCCAATGGGGTGTACACTATGTACATGAATAACTAGACATGGATGAGCCAATGGGGTGTACACTATGTACAAAAACAACTAGATAGATATGAATGAACCAAAAGGTACAAAAAAAAAATAGTTCAAATTTATAAATAACTAGACATGAATGAACTAATGCGGTGAACACTATGTACATAAATAACTAGATATGAATGAAACAATGCGATGAACACTATGTACATAAATAACTAGATCTAAATGAACTAATGCGGTTAACACTATGTACATGAATGAACCAATGCGATGAACACTATGTACATAAAACACTAGATATAAATGGACTTATGCGGTGAACACTATGTACAAAGACATGAATGAATGAATGTGGTGAACACTATGTACAAAGTCTAGAGCACATTATTACTTTGACTTATTTCAACAGCTAAACATCTAGTTTTTAATAATAAATTACACAATATTTACAATGTTCAATTTAGCACACCAATATTTCAATTTTTACAGTATTTACAGCATTATGCATGCAAACAAAGTAACCATATTAACTATGACACGCACCAAATTCTAAATAAATTGATAATTCAATGAGTATTACGCAACTTTATGATAAAGATCAGTGCCTTTCTTCAAGAGCCTTCATTAGATATAGGCGTTATACAAAAATGCTCTATCATTATGATATAAAACTATCTCTAACATCATTTCAAATAAACTAACTTTTTCAGAAAGCACAATGCAACATATCAATGCTCAAGATATTTTTTGGAACAGGTTTTACAACCCTGTGTACTTTAAAATGTGCCTAAAAATATCATATAATAATATATGTTTGAAACAATATAAAACAGAAATACTGTTAACTTGTAAAACGTTCCATGTTTTTCTCAGTTTATGCGGTTGTCTCCCCTTATGATTAATGCCTTTTTTATAATCCATGTTTGGGGTTAAACTTTGTAGATGGATTTAAAATATGAGAGATGTGATGACATTGAAAGAAAACATTATATACAAGACAGCATTTATTATAAACAATATGATCAAACCAACAACACAACATAATGATCGGGCACATACTACTGACGTATGCTGTCTAATGTCATGTGATTGCCAATCATGTATACATTAAAAGTAATCGGGTGGCTTCTCCTCAACTCTGTATACATTAATTACAAAGTAATGACATTGGGTTGATTCCATTTAGAGGCTCACCTCAACTCTTTATTCACAAATTAAATTTTTTGTTTGTTCACTATTAGTTCCAACAAAGACAACTTTGGTAATTGGTAATTTTTTTCTACGAAAACTGCTTTTGGTCAAACTTGTGATTCATTTGGAGAGGTTGAGCTTGTATCATAGTCAACACAGTTTCCGGGATGTTAAGAAAATAAAAATAATAAGATGCCAACCCATTTAAAATTTAATAAAATCTTCAAAAATAAAGACCCACTTCAGTTTCTGCGTTTATTTTGTAGAGAAATCATAACTTGATCAGTGGTACATTGGTTGGTCATTTTTCGAAGTCTGTTGCAAATTTGCAGAAGATCTATAAAAGTAGGTCGCAGAAACTGTGTATCCGCGGAAACTGTGAATGTGACGATACACTATGGACTAATTGCACTGGGATGTAAATGTTCTTATCTAAAACAATAAGATTGAATTGATTAAATCATAAAGTATTCTATGGTTTACAATCATCATACAGGATTATGTGTGTTAACATTTGGAATTGTTGCAATAGGATAATGTTGCAAGAAGAATGAAATATAAATATAATAAATTGTACAAATAAAACTATCTTTTTGATCAAGTGTAAATGACTGCAATGTAAAAGGAATATAAAGCTAATGGCATTCATTTTTAAAAGAAGTTAGCAAAGAGAAGAATTGATGTACAATAAAACTACTACTATAAGGTCTATCATTTAATATATCACAATAGGTCAAAGTTTAAACACATTTTCTTGCTCGGTGATTCTGCCAAGCATGTAAATGACACACTAAAACTTCAGTTGACCTTCTACACAAACCACTTTATAAATCTCATTTTTCATCATCAACATTTTGTTAACAAAAACTTGTAAAATGAAGTCCATAAATGCAAAGTAAAAAAAATCATTCTAACATTTTGAACGGTCTGCAGATATCTATCTTCAAACTTCATTGTAACTCAGAGCTAAAATCACTCTTTTGACTTTTTAAAAGTAAGCATCAACAAGCACTGCTGTCATGTTTGTTTTTTAATTATAACAACACAAATTCTGGCACAAACAAAATTTGGTCACATATATACCCGGTCTGATGTAAATCTATCAGATACTGACACAACCAAATTCTAGTATTCTTAAATTCTAAATACCACATTGCACATTTTTTTGTAAATTTTGTAAGGGTTAAACGGCTCCATCAACATGTCGGTAGGTTATACAGACGCTGTCATTCTTCCTGTACCAGTTTGCAAGTGAATAGTTTTTTTGAGTCATCTGATGACACTTATGTGTACATAATAATTAATATGACTCAGTATCAACTCTGATTCAAGACTCATTGAAGTTACACAAAAAGAACATGTACACAAACTTTAGCTTCTGCCACAGATTCTAGTCCAGGGTCATCACTCTTGGTGAAAGTCACAAATCTTAAAGCTGTCAAATACAGCATATCATTTTAACATGTTACACAATTCGTCATGAGTAAATTGAGAGCATATTTTTTTTATCTATCTATTGCAACATAACATGCCTGACTACACATGTTTTGATTGACACACATTATAGATCAAGATTTAAGAAAAACAAAACCAGAAAGTTATCACAAATTAGATTCATCATTCTCTGATACCGGTCTCAACATCTGTCCTCAAACACATAAGCGTGACCAGCCTACATACTAAAATCAGCTTGAAGTAGTAGCAATTTTGTATGGTGAGACTAAAGTAGAATGGCAATAAAGAAAGAGTTGCAATTGTCAGGTAAAATATTGATTCTTAACACCTTGAGTTACAATTACAGAGTCAGAGCACAATCTCAGCAATCATCAACTTCCTCAGCTCTGATCGCCTACCATTCGTTCAGATGGCAATGATGGTAATGACAAGTGCAACACTCCTTCCTAGGTACCTGAGAATAGTCCAGAAAATATATGTTTAACCATATGTGTAGAGTTGTGTGGTCATCCTACAGTGACTTCTTCCCTGGGATTTCTTGACTGGTTCTCCTTTGGCCTGAATTGTAGACAATGCTATCAGCCAGCAGAGTTCTGCTTTTGACTGGATTATCTATGACATCAGCCAACAGAGTTCTGTTTTTGACTAAGTGATCTATGTCTTCAGCTGACAGAGTTCTGCTTTTGACTAGCTTATCTATGTCTTCAGCTGACAAAGTTCTGCTTTTGACTAGATTATCTATGTCTTCAGTCGTCAGCGTTCTGTTTTTGACTAGATTATCTATGTCTAGAGCCGACAGAGTTCTGTTTTCACCTGGAATAACTAATAAATCATCAGCCAACAGAGTTCTGCTTCTTGTGACCTGTGTTGCTTGGTTTGATCTTCTGAGACTTCTGCCACAGTGACTCCTCATTCATGTATTCCTTGAAGTTGTTGAGATACCCCATGATTTTGTCATTGCGCTTGATTTGATATGTGCTGTCGGCACTGGAATGATCGATGTGCAATAGGGGCAAGATGTGGAAGAGAGGGGAAACAATAATTAAACATTAATAAATCAACTTTAAATTAACAAAACCATTAAAACTTGTTTTTCTGGTCATTTGCAGGCTCAAAACTTTTTTTAAAGAATGTGGAGATGCGCATATTCAATTTCAAAGTTTGATGCCTTTGGTGAGCTTAATGATGAGCTTTCAACATATATTTATATGGAGTTTAATGTCTCCATCAACTCGAGTTAAGAAATATTTAACACTTTAACAAAACATAACTTAAAGATATCAAATCATCAGAGTAAAATGACATAATCAGTTTGACTTTTTTCACATATGGGTTGATAATATTGAAAGTAATGACGACATAAAACTGAATGGTCATATAAGTTAGACTGATTGTGTAAAAAATAACTCAGGTTATGTATCTATATTTATAATTGCCTACTAGACGTAGGTAGGTAGGTTGGTTGGTCTAGGAGTTATTTGAGAATTCGTACTATTCTTTGCTCAACTCGCCAGCAAAAAGCAGGACTTCAAAAATTCCCATACGTATACTATTTCTAAAAGGTCTCTAAATACTTAAGGCAGTAACCTTTGGGGGTCTCTGCAGTTTTCATTTGTGCTGCTTGTTAGAATAATAAAAAAAAACATTAATTTGTTTTAATTGACACCTCACAAGCAATGACACCATTTCAAAAACAGATGTTCAAACATAGTCCTTCTTTTGCTGTCCTTTTCTTTACACCAGCATGAATATTTTTACACGGAAGGTAATTTTCTTCTTCTGCTGAGCTGATTCTTAGAGATAGTACCTGGTGTTTACAACTTTTAAACAAACAATATTTTTTGTAGAAAATTTGATTTTTACACTGCCACTTTTGAATATTTGTGATGATAAAATTGCAATGGAAAGAGCGTAATAACCAAATGGACGAAAGCGCCTTGGTTTTGAAAGGAAGTTTTCTTCAAGGGGAGAGTATTTGCGCAAAAACTTTGCAGGCTTTGGGGGCTTGATATCAATAGTGCATTTAAAACCTTGTCCTTAGGGGATGATTGTTCTTTCGAAGTAGTACCAGGTGTTTACAACTTTTAAACTAAAAATATTTTTTCAGTTTTTCATTGCCACTTTTGAATATTTGTGATGATAAAATTGCAATGAAAGGAAGCATAACAACCACATGGACGAATTGAGGGTGCGTTTAGCAACCTGAAATTCTAGTATATATATTTTTTAAAATTTAAATTAGTCTCTTGAGATGAAAGAATACGTACCAAGTTCTAAAGCGTCTCATAGTGTCAAGTATATTAAACTGCTGCCAGTGTTTGACAAAGTTAATATTTCCATCAGCCAGTTTGTCCTGGTTTCCTATATTGATAAACGTCAGATCTTGTAGGATCAGACCACTGGGAACAAAACAAATAATACAGTCAGACAAAGTTAACCAAAATAAGAGACATGGTAACAGGGTTGTAAGTGTTTTACGCAATTTATAACACTAGAAAGTATATGACTGAAATTCAGCTCCTACAGTATCGTCTGATCAAGTACAAAGCCAGTGGAGTCTTGCAGCCCAAACCTAATTAAAACCTGGGTCCACTTGCATGAGTGGCAAAGACATTACCCTGAAACCACAACGCCTCCAAAATAAGAGATGATCAGTAAAAAATAACATTTTGTATGTAAACAGAATTTGAGTTGAATTGAGCTGATTGAAAGGATATAATAAGAGGATGAACTCACTGTCTATTGAATATGTCCACAAAGCTCCCTGTCAAATTACAAAATTGATTTTCATGCATCAATCATGTTTCAAGTCTTCAAAAAAAGCTCCTATTTCTTGTATTCTAATGGTAATTGTGACAATAAAAATAGACTCACAGATAAGGTATACATGGAGCCTCTGTTTCCGCTAATGTCTGCCGATATACCCGGAATGACGATGAACTGTCTATTAGTTGACATAATTCTTGTATAACCTGAGAACAAAACAAGATTAATCATGCTAGTTTTGCAAACATTACATGTATATAATATATTTATGTTTATTATGTATAGAGTAGATAGGGGTTTTGATTGAAGCTGACTAGACCATTTTTGTTTCTAAAATACAGAATTTCGTTAAGTTATTGTTTAGCCATTGTTGGATAAATATTGGGTTTT
>JAUUEB010476057.1:0-11351 GCA_032362205.1 Clione limacina | reverse complement strand
TTCCCACACGCACGGCCTGAAGGATGGTCGCCGTTTGTTTTTCCGACCCAGTATTAAATACAATATCAGGCACTACTGAGACCAAATCTAGCGGGTTGTAGCGATATAATAGTGTATTAGCAAGGGTTGGTCTTATGTTATTGTTGTATACAATTTTCAGAATGTCCTATTGAAATTTTCATCCAGGACAAAATGTCCTATAGTTTTTTTGGTCCCAGACATTTTGTCCTATGGTCAAAAATTTCAGGCAAAGACTGCTCAACAGGTCGAAATTTAAAGAAACACTTCTCAAATCAAAACATCTGAGAGGGGCGTGTTGAGTGGCACAAGTTTATTTGTCTGTGACTGGCTTTCGTACGTCTGCTTACTGCATAGGGACTATGAATTTACTTTGCGTGTGACATAATATCTACTCTTCGTGCTGTCACCAATCACCTCGCGTGACATTTTAGAAGCAGCTGAGTAAAAAAAATATTTAAGACCCAAATTTTGTTTTTCCAGACCCTAATTTCTGGACCCAAACATGCGGGCGCAGCGAAGAGCACCCTCGACTAACGGGGTCCGAGGGCATGCCCCCTCTTTTTTTTAAATAAGGCTGTAAAACACCCATTTTAATAGTATCTGGAGCCATAAAAGAATCTTAAATATAAGTCTACAATGCAGGCAAAATAGTAGTATGATGAACTTTCAAATTATGTAGTGTTATGAAAAATGCTGCCACAACAAAAGAAGAAAAAACCTATCATCTTCACTTACCATTTGTGTCGCTTTTGTTGTATCCTGAGCAATTGATAATCCCTCATTTTGTTCTGAGGTTTGAGCCTGAGGTGTTTCCAACTGCTGATCATCACTTTCGTCAATCACTTGGCTGTCGTTTTCATTATCATTCAAACTGGTATCTGTGAAGGAAAAGTGTAAAACTAAAAAGATTAATAACTGATAAAAAGGAAACAACCAGGGACAATGAAAATTTACATGAGTCCAGTTTTCAATGAAGTTCTGTTGTTATTGATTTTATAACTTGTGGGAAAAAATTTGGTTTTTAGCCACTAACAACTATGATCAGCATGAATGCATGTATTTCATGTTTATTTCCCCTCAGTGCACCACTGTGTCATACCTTCCACTAACAACTATGATCAGCATGAATGCATGTATTTCATGTTTATTTCCCCTCAGTGACACCACTATGTCATACCTTTCACAGGCAAATTTACAAAGCTTACAATGTCTTGGATTTTTTTTAATCACCAAATTTTTTAAATACAACAAAACAATTAGTGAATGAACAACTTTGATAATTATTAATTATCAATACAGGCATACGAAAGCATTCATCCACATTTTTTACAACAATTTTTTTATTGTCAATAATGAAAAGAAAAAGTTGAGCATTATCAAACTAATATTAACATATACAACAACTTTTAATAAATAAATATAAAATTCAAAGACGAGGTACACAAGTTTTAATAATTTCTTACAAAAGAATGGTGCAATAGTTGGTTGGACTGATGCTGGCAAATCTTCAATTCCATGCCTTTGTTTAAATCTTTCAATCCAGCTTTTGGTCACATCATAATTGTCTGGATCAGTCCAGATATTGGCACGTCATTCCTTCTAGTTTCTTGAATCAATACTCTGAGTGGATCAGTCCAGATATTGGCATGTCATTCCTTCTAGTTTCTTGAATCAATACTCTGAGTGCTTCATCTACTTTCTGAAGGCTTTTAGCATGTTCTCTTTTGAGCTTTCCTCCACCTTTTTCTTATTTTGTCTTTGTCCTTAAGAAATGTAGACAAGGTGCTTGGTATGATCTGATATTCGCGACACACATGTATCTCTTTCAATTTTTTAGTAATTATTTCATCTTTAGTTTCAAATGAAAGACACTTTCTCTTTCTCTCTGCACTTGACGACATTTTAGATTGCTGTGTGGTAGAGAGAGAAAAGTAATTCAACTCTTACAACTTCAATAGCTTACAGCACTTGAAGTTTCAAAGAGAGTTACCCTCACATATTCATTTTTGAATTGTTACGTAAGAAAGTTAAAAACGCACCATCATTAAAGCTTAAAATATATAAATTATAATCTAGTGTATATCAACACATGCCAACTTGTTATGCTGTCACCAGAACTCTGTTTTCAGGGGTTTGACAGGACAGCTGCTCTGGCACCTCCAGCAGCTTCCATGCAACCTGGCATTACCCAAATCTTGGGCTACAGGGATTGATAGCGGAGACTACTGTATTTTGATTAAGGGTAGGTAAAAGAATATTATAAACTCAATCTCCTGGCAATCGATTACAAAATATAAAATTGCCTTGAGATCTGAAATAACTTAAGGGAGACAATGTCTTTTTACTTAAAATAATTACACACTAACTATTTACATTTGTCTTTGTCTATGGCCATATAGATTATATGCTTCAAAAACAAACATTAAATATGTTATGAATATGATATTCTTTATGAGATGGCTTTTATAAATTAGATTTGATAAGTTTTAAAAGAGAGTGATTTATGGTGACATTTTTTCTTAAATTTGTAAAATACAATCTGTACTCATAAATCAGACAAAGATACTGTCACCTACACTGAATATATGAACACAGAACTAGGTACAAAGAAATCATTTTTGAGAACAAGAAGAGATAAGTGTGAAAAGGTCATATAGGTCATTATTTCTCAAACCAACACACTGAACCTAACATTTGGAACACCACCATCATGGATTTTGATGATTTTTGGTATGCAGGTAGCTTTTGGGGTAAATACCACAAAACCGAAATATTTTCGCAATCGGACCATGGGTTTGGATTTTACGGGGTCAGGGTCGTTTGCTAAAAAGGCCAAAAATGCATTAATTTGGCGCCAATCTATGTGCTTAAAACCACTGTAACTTTTGATCTTATTAAGATATCTGCATTAAATAAACTGCTATGGAAGCAGAATGAGCCAGGGTATTTTGTTGTTTACAAATCATCACTCTAGGACACCATAAAATATACTTAACCTCTGAATGTATTTTTTAACCTTGAATTTCTTGAAAAGCTCCATCTTTTTTTAAACTTTTTTTTTAGAATATAGCTCAATATGTCTTCTATATAATATAAAAAAATTGGGAGGGTGTTTTTGTACAAAAAATAATATAAAAGTACCACTTTTTGTCCGGTTTGTTTAAATTTGCATATATAATTATAACTGAGCAAAAATGGAGAGAAAAAAATAATATGACCATTTAAGTGAAATAAATTGAATGTTTTATGCATAATGTAATAATTCATGCAGAATAGAATAATAATCATGTCTCTTGAAACAGAAATGAAGACAAATAAATAAGTCAAACCGTGTCATATTACCACCAGCTTCTTTGTCTCAAATAATACTAATTTAGAAAAATAAAAACTTGGGTTCTTCCCTTTGTCCAAATAGTGGTAGCTTTCAGGGAATTGGCTCCAAGCCTTTTAAAAGAGTAATATTATAACTTTGTAAGAATAATACCGAAAAGGATGAAAGATGCATAAAACTTTATATATATTACTTGTTCTCTGTAAAAGAGGGGATGTCAATTTACAAAGAAAGCAAATTAAAACCCTTTTTGTTTCAATTTGGTCACAAGTTTTTGCTAGATTCGATCTGACTAAATTTTTGTCTCCAGAAATGCCTTTCTTTCAAATGCTTAATAGCAAATATTTATGCTCAGTATTGAATTTTACTGTTTCTCTTTCCAGCTCAACGAACGCATACACCAATCCAGTTCAATATCACAGATAGAGAAAACAACATCTTGCTACCAGATATTCTAAACTGCCGAGCTTTGAGAGAAGCCTGTCGAGCACATAATATTTCCTATCATGAGAATTTAAAGTCTGAACTTCAACAAATCGAGGATGCAATTGGTAATATTTGTATTTTTGTCCTTGTACCATTAGTGGTGCATAAAGTAAAGAATAGGGTATGAGTAAGTTAGCTATACAGTCATGTAATCTTGGTTTTAAAGACAAGTTTAACGAAAAAAATCAATGTTTTCACAGTTATGGCATAGAAATAATGTTTTTTTTTGTTAACTGCGACCAAAAAAAGACTGTCAATGATCATGTGACTACTTGCTCTTACCTCATTGAGTTGATTACATGGTTTCAGTAACAAGACAAGACTCATAACTCTATTGTTTTTATTAGATAAAAATCAATCTACATTGTTGTTGTTGTTAGGGGCCTTCCAACATTTCAGCATTTTCACAAGTGTACAAAAGGCAGCATGGGGAGGAGAAGGAACTAACTAGTCTACATTTTTGATAAGAGCAACATTTTTTGAATGAAATATATATAAAATCGACATTTTGCAAGTGGTTTTTGGAGAGCGTAGGGGGTAATGACAAATAGTACTATGTGTATGCTTGTGAAAATATTATAGAGCACCTTAGACATCCAGCACTTTTTAGGCTTCTACTCTTCTTCCCACTTCTATACAATATTTCATTCAATGGATTATTCCAATCCTCCCTACTTCACTCATTCCAGTGTTAGTCAACCTAAAATGGTGCCTAAACCTTTGGCTTGTGCTGTTGGTGGCCAAGGATTTCAAGCAAGCTTTTCCTTATGACAGCACTTTTGTGCTCAACTCTTTATAGTCTGTTGTCTCGGTGAAGTGACCGTAGCCACTTACGCTGTAAGTGATATGTCAGTGTTTTATGGTACATTCAGGTTTGAAGTCAAAAGTAAATAAGTTTCTTCATATGCGGGTGTTTTGTCGCTTCTTTTTCATTTTGGTTTTAAGTGTTTTACGCTCCTCGCAACATGAGAGACTTATATGAAAGGCAGGTCACAGAATAACAATCGGATCAAGAACTGAGCCAGGGAAGAGTGTCAGCCAACATGTAGAACTGACATGGTTTTAGCCTGGGCCCTTTCACATGCTAGACTTGAATATATCCCCAAGGCCACCACACCTTAATCTTGATTTGTCTTATTGACAGTTATCAGTCAATACATTTTTACTGTATAATATTGTATATTATAATATTAAAATGATTATTTGTTGTCAACAGAAAATATACGACAGTCTCATATAGATGATATTAGTAAAATACAGAAGAATATCAGCAAGTTACATTCCAATGCCTCATCATATGATGACAAACAAATATGTGATCTGTTGAAGAAAAGAGGGAATTCCATTGAAAACATTGCACAATTTTGGTCAGATGTTGTATCCTTGTTCTGAGTAATAATCATTACATTACAGTTTTTTACAAGAATGGCAGAGACATTTTATTTTATTCAGATTTTGATTAAATGACACAACAGTCTAACTCTCTTAAACCAAATTTTCGGGAAGCAGGATTTTGTTCTGTTTAAACAAAACAACTGTTTTCTATATGCTAGTGGTCAACAAGCAGCAACTGACAACGTCTGTAATGTCCTGATTCATGCATTACTTTATTCCTTAAGGAAGGCAACAGTCACACTCATGGAAGTCTCAAAATATAAGTGAATCTTATTTGGGATAGTCTCTTAGTAAAGTGTTAGTGGTTTTCTGCAATGAATAATCATTCGTTGCCCAAAATTATCACACTAAATCGATAATTTTGTCATTATTTGTTCCGTTTAGTTGTTTTCCGTCCGTTTAAGCATGTTTCTTTAACAAACAAAACTGCGTGTCATAAGCAAAAATTTAAGTTTAAACGAGTTTGTCTGTATATCTTTTTTTGCCCACGTTTATTATAAGCTGTTTTAACAAATTTCAAAGGACTAACTTTCTCTTTAATAATAAAGAATGATATAATTACAAGAGTAACATCTTGCTAATAGTTAAGCTTGTTGTCTGTAGCTAGTATCAATGCACCAAAAATGTAATCACTGTAGTTGGGTCTCTCTCTCTCTTTTATTTGCTGCCACAGCTCAATTCTTATTGTTGACTGAATTTTGTGTGAAGATACTGGTTTTTACAAATTCATGTTTTTGCCCAACACATGTTTTTGCCCAACACATGTTTTAATGAACACATGTTTTGCTTTAACACTTTGATTATTCCCTTCACCTAGAGGGTGGCTGCTATCCGTCTCCAGAAGGCACTCTTTATTTAGACTATTAGAGTGCTACATTTTCTAGCTGGACGTTTTAATTTTTAAATTTATCCAGGATTGCACCTTTGTCAGCTACTCTTTCATGATTTTTAATCTCAAATGGATCTTAAGGGTGTTCAAAGTGCACACAGGACCTACCTACATTTTATTGTTAGTCTCAGATAGGACTTGGTGCTTGATCCTGCCTACCAACTAGGATCTAGAGGTACATTCAATCACTGATAACGGAATATATTTTTCCTTCACCACATACCAGGATGGCCGCTTTCTGAAAAATGTTCATCCATGGAAACATATACACTAAATAATATAGCCTACAATTTTTATTGTTTTTGGTTATAATTTTAATTTTCAACCAAAAAAGGCTGCACTTTTATGAAATCTTTGTATCTATTGTGTTGTTTAAAATCATCTTAACTGATGCCAAATTATGTTGATAAGAATGAAGTTTTTGAAACCTTAACTTTATAAGATGTGCAGACATCCAGAGATGTCTAAAATGGTGACAAAAGATGACATGAAGGCTCTGATTTACCTCAAACTTGTTGAAGTTGAAAGAATTGATGGATCTAAAGGTGGTCATCGCTACAAATTTGTAAGTCATTTTTCGCCTTGATTTCTTATATTATTTGTGCCTAATTGATCTTATCTTCTAATATTATTAGGAAGTAAATAAGTTGCACAAAACTATTTAGTTCTAATAAGTTGATAATGAGGTTTGTTTGTTTGTTTTTTGAGAACTGTTTTGAATATTCCTGTCAAAGAGATGGGAAATGCTTAAGATGAGAAAATAGATGAATGATCGACATGATTTTCAAGCTAGTTTTTTTTTTCTTTTAGAGATGATTAAAAGATACTGGACAGCATAGTTTGAAGCCTAAATCAACTTTTGAGAGACATTTGTAAGTCTTATTGATTTCTGTATCTGATGGCTTTGTCTTGTCATTTTGATGTTTTATTGAACACAGTCGTAGTCGCCACAAATCATTTTCGTTAATACCTTGGGAAAGTATTTTTCCCCCTATTTCCAACTTGGTGCTTCACAGCAGCTACTGGCAATGACTTAAAAATCAATGTACAAAAAGTGCCCTCACAGGACATAAAAAACCTTCGAGAAAATTTCAAAAAAATAGTATTTTAGGTTTGCTCTTGAACAATTTCAATTCATGCAAAGTGTCAGTGGATGTACAAACCGACCCAAAAAATATCTCTTTCAACTGTGTACCTTGAAGTATATAGTGGCCTTCATTTGGATTGAGGGGAGCAATAAAGTTTTAAAACTTGAGCATGTATAAAAGTCACTGATGCAAAATAAATCCCTGTGGTAGCATAACCAATACTAATTGGCTTTCTCTGAGATTTTAGGGGACGTTCAAATGCTACAAACAATGCTCTTGACACTTTTTTTACATTAAGAATTATTGAATCATCTGATTTGTTTTGTTTTCGATTGTGGATTTATAGCTTGATTAACACAGCTGTATAAATCATTTTCAATGTACTGATATCCTAACAAAGGTTTTTATTATGTTTCTTTGGTTTTTGAATAGGTCTTGTTTTACTTATCCAACCCTGTCATGTGTTTGAACAATAAAGAAAGTAGCACCAGTTGACTGTGCTTCAAATACACATTTTGTCTCTCAATTTTCAGCATTTTGAGTCCAATCCATACTTTAGCAACAGTGTACTAATCAAAGAAGTTTATTCTGCTGATCGTAAAACTCTGACTCCATCTTGGTCAACAGAAGTCAAGTGGAAGCCTTGTGGGGTAAATAATCTTGTTGTGTTTATTTTTATTGATCATGTTAGATATTTACTGATTACAAAAGTGTAAGAGACATTTTGATATTGTTTCTTTAAGAATCCTCCCTCACTCAGATAAGATGAAAAATTACTTTTGTTTTTTTAGATATATTAGGCCATTGATAAGGACTATGACTTCTCACAATTAGCTCATAGGCCAAGCATATTATGAAGCATACTTACAAATGTCACCATTGACATTACTTGCCCTACTCATCAAATTATGCATCAAGTCTCTCAGGTTTTGCTGTCAACTTTTGCTATAGTCATTTCAGATGTAGCTGGCAATCTATCATTTTCCCTTGTATTGTTCTATCTGTTTTACTATTGTAATTATTTTGGGGGTTGATGTATTAAAAAAAACCAAAGAGAAATGTTTAGTAAAGAGGTGTGATGAGCTTGTTGTAATTTATATGCCTTGCACGTTAGAAGATATGGGTTCTAAAATGGCCATTATGCTAGTTGCCATTATCTACTTGCTTGGTCCTAGATTACAGAATGCTCATTGAAAGTTGACTTCGATACCACTTCTGTATCTCACAATACCTCAAAAATTAATCTGAACATTTGAAAGAGGTCAGCTTTGAACTTTTCATTTATATGCTATTGTAAGTTTAATAGTTGTTGTATGATTATACCTCAAGTCCTGGAGTTTTTTAAAGCAGATCAAATGACAGTTTACTTCTTGCATCTGAATCCATCTATATTTTATTCATATTTTGTCACTGTCTTGTTAAATAACAGCAACTGTTTACATTCAAAGTCTGGTATATAAAACTTCCTGCTTATACAAGGTGCAAGGATAACTGCTCATCCAACCTAACGATCAATCTCTTCCTCTCTTCTTCTTCTTGATCATTCTATTTAAACAGGATTAATCAGAAACATGAAAAACATTTCAGCTACCATGGGAGCTGAGCCCCTTAAATCTATTATGTGCTACCCTTGAATTTAAGGCACATGCCTCTGGTTTAATTACAACACAAATATTACAGTGTTCTTGCTGTCCCCTTGATAGAGAGAGCAGAATAAACATCTCACACATAGTGTTGTGAGACCTTGGGAAGATATTTGTGTTTTTAACATTACACAAGTTTTGTTACCTTGAAAGACATTTGGATTGTTATTAAATAGGTTATTTGATACATTACTAGAACAAATATGCAAATAACATTGTGTTAAGAATGCAATCTTCTTTCTTATGATTAATTGCTTTAAAAATTTTTTACAGCGATTCAAAATAATAACTTCTAGCTTATAATAACTACTACTAAAATGTTTTATTTTAGAGCTAATTTATTTAGTTATAAGAACAGCAAACTGCTTAATTATCATTAAAAAAACCTTTTTGAGAAAATAAGTATAGTGGTCTAATCTTGATGGACTGTTCTACGTCTTGAGGCCAAAGTACTTTGTGAATACCCTAAATTCTTATTTGTATCTCACATGCTAATACATGCATTCTCATTTACATGGTAGTGGCAATATGTGGAGAAAGTGATATCATTTTGGGTAGCCATGTTTTTCAAACATAAATTGAAACAAAATTTCATTAAGGTTGAAATGCTTATTATTGATCTTGATACATAGTTGTTTTCTTTAATGAAGAATGTGATTTTCTGTTGTCAAAATGTTTGTTGCATAACCAATACCTTGACTCTTACTTCAGAACTCCCAAACGTTTGAGAACACAATATCTGGGTCAAAGGACCAAAATGCCAGGTAAGAATACAAGACTTGTGTTTTTATAACTTTGCCTCTTGAGTTTTGAATTTATATTATGTATACCAACATTTACATTTAAAAAAATATTGAACATTGTCTCTTAACCACTTTTTAGATTATAAGCATTATTATTTATTTTGTTTGTATTATGAATTACTTGTTAGTGTTTTGATACTCATCTTTAAAACATAGTAGTGCATGGTTTAGGTAATTTTTGAATAGTTTCAATACATCTTTTATGAGAATGATCTTACTCAAATGAATAGAAAAATAATGGCTAGATAGCTGAGAAATCTTTATTTTTACCTACCTGGAAGTCTACTTGAATACAAATGCATAAGATAGAATTAGAATGCCATGACAATTGAATTGCCAAATCTTGAGTTTCAAACAGTGGTTGAAAATTGGCTAGGTTTTTTAAAAATTCTAACAAAAGTTATTAAGTGAATAAGGACAAAGTGCCTATTTTATTGTTTGTTTATTTTAATGTATGTATATGGAGATTCAGTTCTACAAGTTGAGTACTGAACCAGAAAGTTCCTGGTTCCTTTTCAGGTTTCTTATTCACTCAAATGACGATAGGGCACCAGGTGGCAACACCTGTGTACACTAACTTGTGACGTGTGTCTAAGTGCCTTGACTGGGAAAGAATCAAAGCCAAGATTTCAAGACCCAGATTTGTTTGTCGTCTTAGATTTTGTTGTTGATACTTCAAATCTAGATACCCATCACAAAGTAAAAAAGACTAGGAATTAAACACAAATATATACAGTCATGTCCAAAAGAAACGTAACATTTGATTTTACTACAACCATTTCTTAGTTTTTAATATTATTCATAAAATCGTTTGCTCTGTAAACCGTCAATTCTATTAGCAATGTTATTTTAAAGTCACCCTGGAAAAGGGATGTTGCAAAAGACAGACAGTCAGTATGAATCAAAAGATCCTGACCGTTGTGTGCCTCTCTGCTCCACCATGATTGTGTGCTATCAAAATGTGAGGATTTTAATGCAGTTAACAGTGCAAAAGATTTTATGAACAACTTGGAAGTTAAGAAAACGCCATTGTACTTCTTCTTCTTCTTCTGGATCATTCGCTTTAACCTGGAACGAAGTCAACTGTTGTTGATTGAATTTTGCGTTAGCCTACTGCTTTTAACACGCTCATGTTTTTGCTTAACACATATTTATAAGAGTCAAAACCTTAGAGCACTTATATTGTTTTGATATCTTTTCAGGTCATTTTTCACATGGTTTACTCAGTCTGTTACTGAGGAGCAAAATGACTTTGGACGAATTTTAAAGGACGACATTCTGCTAGACCCTCTACCTTACTTACAGGTTTGTTTTTTGCCAACCTTCAACTTTGATAGTTTGTTTTTTCTAATGAAATTAAAGTGTCGAAAGTATGGAAGTGTCCAGTAACCATGAGAAAGGCAGTGCCCCTATGTCATGGAATAAGGCAGTCCCCATAAGTCGTGGAATAAGGCAGTCCCCATAAGTCGTGGAATAAGGCAGTCCCCCTAAGTCATGGAATAAGGCAGTGCCCCTAAGTCATGGAATAAGGCAGTCCCCCTAAGTCGTGGAATAAGGCAGTCCCCCTAAGTCGTGGAATAAGGCAGTCACCCTAAGTCGTGGAATAAGGCAGTGCCCCTAAGTCGTGGAATAAGGCAGTCACCCAAAGTTATGTAATAAGGCAGTCCCCCTAAGTCGTGGAATTAGGCAGTCACC
>JAUUEB010476046.1:0-11351 GCA_032362205.1 Clione limacina | reverse complement strand
TCTGTCTGTCTGTCTGTCTGTCTGTCTGTCTGTCTGTCTGTCTGTCTGTCTGTCTGTCTGTCTGTCTGTCTGTAATTAATTATTTCTATCCGTCATTTTGTCTTTTTATTTTATTTTTTATTAATCTTTCCATTTGTCAGTCCGTCTTTCAATCTGACTGTCAGTCTATATGTTGGAGTCTATCGGGCTTGTGTCCCACAGGAAAAGGTTGGGAATTTTTTTTTTAAATAGTACTTAAATGTTACAGAAATTGGATTTACAGAAAAAACGATATTGTATAACAATTTGGCATTGAATGATGTGCAATTTTTCGTCGAGAGTTGTTACAAACTTTGTTTAACAAAGACACCGGCAACTGTGTTCTGTTTCTTCGTTTGGTAGAAAGCAGGGGCGTATCTAGTATCTAGGCTTTTTAAATGGTGGGGGCATTGTGCGAAGCGGCACTACCGAGCACGCAAAGTGCTTGAGTTTTTGCAGGGAGGGGGGGGGGAGGCTTTTTAATATTATTTTTGCATTGAAAACTTAATGGGGATTGCTCTTTTTGATACTTTCTTCTTCTTCTTTTTCTGTTGACCTGATTCTTAGAGAAAGTCGGTTAATCCCGAGTTATGAATAATAAAGACCATTTATATAGCGCTCAATCCCGTACACACAAGCTATAAGCTCTTAACTTTGACCGCGTAGGAATGATGGATATGTACATGTTCTTGGTGACGTTAAACGCCTTCAAATGCTTTGTCTGCTTCTTATGCTAATTTCCTTCTATTTATCTCTTTCGTTTCTTTCCATGTTCCTATCGTTTTTTGAATTGGGACAGTATTCTCTTTTTTAACATCAACATGCATTAGTACATTTGATTGTCTTTTAAATAGCGATGCGTATTTATAGAGCAACTTAATAGATATTGCTTAAAGATCTTTCAAATTATGCAAACATGTGATCAGATTTGTTAATGTAAATGAGTTTTTTTGTCTACATATGTGTGCGCGTGAATCAGGCGCGTAGCCAGGTTTTTTAAATGGGGGGATAACCATGGATATTATCAAAGTGCTGCCGAAGGTTTTAGATTAGTTATAAATTGTGCAAATTTAGAGCATTGAATTTACGCGCCTGGTGTGAATGTATTTATCACGCGATAGTACGCACGAGTTTGCACTATTTTGAAGGTAGTTTGATGTTTTTGCTATTGTTAAGCTGTTCCTACAAATTGCTAAAAGTATCAAATATGTAGTCTCTGCTAATAGTCCTGTTGGAAACGCCTGTGTCTATTTTAGAAGTGTATAATGCAGACTTTCGCAAAAATATTACTTTGTAAAAGATTGTTACAGCAAGAGCAGAAGGACACACTAACACGAATCTTTAACATTTTAGGTGCTTTTGATGTGCTATCATGCAAATATCATGATGACTCTAAGAATAATTTCTATCAGATTGGTGTGACCGTGTGACGTGTAATACCACGTGGTATTTGAGTGACCGGAAATATGTCGTCTGCTCGTCATAAAAACGGTACACGTGGTACTAACAAAGACGACCCACGTGGTGATGAAAAGAAACAGGATATGTTTTCAGATGGAGGTGTTTTCTTAGGATATACAGCCGAGGATATGAAGGCTGAGCCTCATTTCAATAGACCGAAGAAGGAAAACAATTGCCAGAACAGCCTACAAGAATCTGTTTTGGTGCACTCCAAACAAGAAATTAATTCACGTGAATGTATTATTGAAGAAGCTGAACAAAGTTCAGAAAGTGAGTCCAAGGAAGGGAAATACCAAGGAATGGGAAATACTGCAATTCAGACCTGTTCAGATCATCCATCCAAATCTTCCCCACTGCCTCCATCACAACAGAAGTCAGATAGTGAACTCAAAGATGGCAAGTTTGAAGGAAAGGAAAAGGCTCTGCATCAAAACTGTTCAGAAAGTTCCAGACCTTCCCCGCCACCTCCACCACCACGATCTAATCTACCCGCGTTGAAGGAACCGAAAAGTCCCCCTTCTAGCCCGGCCAGGTTTATGTATCCTAGTAGTGTGAGCACTGGTAAAATGTTGTATACATGTCCAGACTTGTACTCTTTACCCGAACTCCATCTAGAAGAGGTCCCAGAACACCCTGATATAGATGTGTGGTGCAGTGATATGGGAGATCTCAATAACAGTTGGCCGCGACCTCCTAAGGGCTTTGACGATGGTCATGTGTATGTGCGTTCTGAATTAATTAACGAAGACTGGTTCAGAGAGGTCAATGGGTGTGTTTCAATCCCTGGTCAGTGTGAACATAGTGACACACGAGACTTAATCAATGAGCAATATAAGCACAGTGACACACGGGACTCTGGAATTGATGTCAAACAGGATTGGAGTCAACAGCAGGAGACATCGACGCCAGACCCCGTGGCCAATAACTGTATTAGCAAAACGCCTGGTGGTGAATATGAATACAAGCAAGATGAATCAGGATGTGATTGTAAGGCCTATAAATCCAATCACTCACACATAGAAATAATTCCACCTGATTCTATAACCTGCGAGCACAACGAATGTTACTCAAATGGATCACCTTACGTTGACAATTCTACAAATTCATTCGAATTTGAGAATATCAATCACTCAGAAATCCTGAATTCCTTTTTACACGATACCCCTTTCTCTTCTCGTACACAAAATGACAATGTACCCACCGAAGACCACGAGAAGAGGAACATATCAAACTGTTCCGTGCTGCCTCCTAACTCATCTGACCGAGATAAATCAGATGACATTTCCCAACAAGCAGCAGCCAATTTTTGTCGAATAGAAACAACGAAAGACACCAACATGGCCAAGGAGGCTAGTATATCTTCCACACCGGAAAGCTCAAGCTCTAGTCTGACGCCACCATGCAAACTCTCAAAAGGCAACAAAGGCAAGGGACTCTCTCCCAAATCCATGAAGTCTGGCAAACGAGTTTCGTTTAGGCTCAAACATGAACGGTAAGTCATGATTTTGAATTATCAACTACTTAATATGTAGACTAACTAGCCTTAGAGTTTATAGTGTTCGTTTCAAGCAAAAAAGCAGCGCGTCTGCACCAAAATATAACACCAGAAGATAGTCTGTTCACCGGAATATAGCTTGTACACGAGAAGTAAGTTCGTAAGCTCGTGCACATGAAAATAGCTTTTGTTCCAGAAAATAGCTGGTGAAGACGCACTGTTTGACACCAATGGTGCCAACTCAAATGTAAGGTGGTCTGCCTACGAGGCTTTATGTGCTCTACTCTTGTGATGTGAAACATTGATTCATACTTTCGTCGTCAGACCCCAAGACAGTTATATTTTATTGTAATAATTCCCCCAGCGGGGTTTACTTAAGCTCAACGCGAGCCACAAATAGATTTAACAATTGCGTAACAAACATTCTTAAGCAATCGTATTTTAATGTTCACAGTGATTAGTTTAAGATGACATACTATCACATAATCGAATAGTATCTACGCCAGTCGGTTCCTTCATTGCCGATCGTCCAAAGTCGTCCCATTTTTATTATCATCCATGTGCTCTGACCTTGGTATGTGAAACATTGATGTGCATGTTTGTTGAATAACCCATATGGTATTCTTTTATAATTTAACGTGAGTTGATCCCTTGGATATCTACAAAAAAGTTATATAAGAAAGTCAATAAAACGTTAAAACGGCTTATCCCTAAAATAAATTGTAACATTGTTTGAAATGTTAACAATATTTGTATAAGCAGAAAGATTCATTTCTTTTGTTATAACACATCTGCCATTGTCAGTAAAGTTTGGAATAGTTATGTCCCGAAACAAAACTACATCGACACAGAAAATCTTTTCTCTTGCTTCCTCGATAACCGTATTCAATTATTGAGACAAAATTGAACAGAATAGTTGGAGCTGAGATATTTGATTATATTTACAAAAAAGTAATAAGATGAATTGTTGATATGAAACCTTATTATAACATTAATAAATTCAATTACAGCTCAGATCCCCAAAGCAGTGATGTGAAAGCGCATTAAAAATAATACTCGGGCCTCTCAAATTCTATTCTTTTAAAAGGCAAGAGAGTATCTGAAATGCTACAATTGTATTTTTTTTACAAAGCCTTGATCCATTATGTAATTAATTGTTGAAGTGAAATCACTACGTTTACTGGCATCGTGACTGTGTCCTGTTCATCTCCTATTTAGACCTAAATCTTTGCCGTTACATCATAAACTCGATTTTAATTTTTTTATTCAATTCTATTCCTATACAAATAAGGGCCACCTAACTAAATGGCCAAATAGTTTATCTATGTGTTGCGGGAAATGCTATCGTATTACACACGAATATTTTGTCATGATGTCAGACCCATGGGTTTATTTCATGATGTTGAGAAGTGGCCATTGGTAATTTTTTCATTTAGAGATACAGGGTGGTCACAAAAACATGGGGCATTTTAAAATAAAAATTGTTTTTAAATGTGACCATGACTCGTAAAACACATGAAAACAGGTGGAAATCAATTTGTAAGCAATCACTAGGTGTGTTTTCCGTATTTGTAAGCGAAAAAAATGTTATTTTTTTGCTTAGCCCTCAAGAAGACATTTGAGTAGGTGTTTTTAGCGGACAAGCAAACTGGTTACAAAAACTAAAAAGTTCCATCTAGAGAAGCAGTAAGTCATCTGTGATTCAACATTAAGAAACAGGTTTGTTATAACGAAATTCATCCATCAATATCAAACGAATGTGCCATAAATTGCGTATAGAAACTCAGCCAGGAAGTATTCACCATTTATTTGTCTTCTCGAGAATAATCTGTCCGAGAAACACCCAACTGTCAGTTCTCGACTAACATTTTTTACAGTTCACTGTGAAGCTTGTATCATATGGTCATTCAATGTCTTATCGTGCTTCCGGTGATTTATGCTATTGCAAGTAATATAATAATAATAATAATACTAATTTTTCAGCAGTCACTCATTAAACTATTATAACTAGAGTTTGATTGATTTTATACTGAAAATAATGACATACCTTACTGGCAATTATTTTCCGTATCTCAAAAATATATGAATGTTTTGGATATTTTGGACATAGAGTAAGAAATTACAATAATCAGCCTGCCAACTTTAACCATTTATTCAAAGCTTTGCAACAAAAAATAATTTCATTCAACAACAAGATCATTAAATATCAATTTATCCACGAAAGGTCGATGTTTCAGGGGATGGGCCGCTGCCAGTGGTCATATGAGTTACTGACCTACGACGTAGCAGAAAGTAACCATTTCAAGAATTTTGAAATTGCAGTTTCTCTTTTCAAATTGTTTTTGTGAGGCCTTATAAAGACTATATTTTTTGTTTAAACGACAGAGAAACGATCGGATTTCAATCCATGATTGTGATATTGAGTAACAACCCATTTTCATTCAATTGTAGGGATTTTTAAAGTGGGCAGTAAAAACGTCATATCGATAATTTTAACGTTTTTATTTATTTAGTGCTCGCTAAACTGACAGTATGAAATATGCATTTTTATTTTACAAACAATTAAATGTACTCATAGCCGCATCTGTTATTATTGTGACCAGGAATAAGACTGTAAGAAATTAATGAATGTAACATTTCCTTTTAAAAGTGAGCATGATTACGCATCTTTTTAACAATGACACTCCGCAAAATTTATATTTATCCATGAATTATCAATATTGACTATCGATGTGTATATGAACGTTCGAACGAGCCTTACAGAAAGCTCTGTTTGATGTACACCAAATAAGTCTTCATTGGCCCATTTGTATTTATTATTATCTGTTTATTCTTTTATTTTGTTTCACACAATGTGATTGTTGAAATTTTATGTTACTTTTGTAATCAATGAAAATGCTGTAAAGATTGACCTAGGTCTAAAAAGATGTATTTGATTTTTGGGACAAATATTTTTTATTGACAAGCGCCTTTATTCGTATCCTTCATGTTATCTATTTCTCTTTCAACCACATGTAAAGCTTAAAAACGCAGATCCTCTGAACAATTTTACTCATCAGAAAGTTCACAATGTTCCAGTCTAAAGAAGCATTTTTTCGCGTACTTAGCTCCCCAAAACACCCCGGTGCCCTTGGCATCTTGTTAAGCGTAGCATTAAAAGAATCAATCTCGAGGTTCCTTTAATCTCAAATGCATACTCAGTGAAAGTTGTATAAAGCCTTCTTTCCCTAAGTGGCTTATGTATTTGGTCGATCCTTCGAGCTCTCGGGTACAAGTTTTCCTGCTTTAAGCTATTTCCGACCATCTTCGCCTTTGCCAAAATGACGATGTTTTTTATAACTTTTTTACAAAGACATTTTAACTGTATCAATACACAAAGTCACTGTATTTACTTGTCTAGTTTTATTTTATTTCAGTAGCAATGTTTTGATGTAATTGTGTTAGATTTTTGTTAAGCCTTTTTTATTATTAATGTAATAAATGATTGTGCTGAGGTCTCTGGAATATGTACTTGATAATCCTGGTCTGCACTCGGTAAGCAAGAGTCGTAATGGTGTCTAGGCCAATTGTATTGTGAGTTTAGGAAATAAGGTAATAGCACTCACCGACGAATATCGATGGTCTGTTAACCTTTCATTGACAACAAAAGCATGCCGTGTTTTGTCATCTGGGTATGACTTATAAAAAAAATGTTGTTTTTTAATTTTTTTTCATAAAATGTTTTGTTTTATTTATTTGTATAATCATCACTGTTAAGAGTGACAGGCGACATTTTTTTAAAGACTTATCATTAAATTGACTCACTATCTGTTTTAACAATATTTAGCCAATTATAAATTTGCTCAACTCCCGCCATTGTTATATTGCTCAGAACTAAGGTGTTATGGGTCAGTTTTTTCTAAATTTGTAAAATTGATCGATGTTTTTGTTTTTGTCTTGGGTTGAAAGCGTGAGAAATGTTAAAATTCATTTCATCTGTCTAAGCGTGACCTTGACCCGGCAAAGTGATTTAATGAAGTTCACAATTGGGACGTTATCCTGGCCAAGTTCCATCAGACATTCCACTTTTGGCCTTTTTTGTCAATCCATCTTCCACTTAACACCACTTTAGTGAAATAAGAATGAAAGAAGTTGAGAAGACAGGACAAACGATGAATACTGAAAGATAGAAAAGAATATTTTAAATTAAAATGCAAGCTATTTGAAATGTAGTTAGTGGGTTTTTATAGAGAAATCATGATCGATGATGCTGTTTCTAACAAGGATCGATACTGACGATCCATATCATGTCATCTCTTGCCAATATTTTTGCTATCGAGAGTTTTCTATGATTTTTCTTGGGTTTTAAAATAGAAGAGACATTTTTTAATGATTTGGTTAGATATCTGATATAAAACCATCAATTTGAAACAGGTTGTACTGACATTTACGCAATAATACGCGCAAATACGAACAACTAAGACTTAGTACATTAATCGATCTTAAGCTAAAGTAAAATCTGGCGGCCTGCAGCCGATAGTAAAAATGCTCTTTTGATAACTTTTATTCCCTTACTTAAATATTTGTTATTTCCCTTTAAAATGTTCCAACATTATGTACTGTGATTTGTTCGTTAACTTTTAGCTTGAACTTGGTCAACTTGTTGTAGTCAACTTAATGTAGTCAACTTGTTGTAGTCAACTTGTTGTAGTCAACTTGTTGTAGTCAACTTGTTGTAGTCAACTTGTTGTGTTGACGAACGAAAAGAAGAAGAAGTGTTCGTTAGTTTATTACTTAGACAGTCAATTTGTTTTGTTCGTTCGCTCATTGCTTGAACTAGTCAACTTGTGTGTTTGTTAGCTTATAGCTTGAATTAAGTCAACTTGTTCTGTTTGTTAGCTTATAGCCTGAACTTAGTTTCTTTTTTTGTTCGTGTTCGTTAGCTTATAGATTGAAGTTAGTCAATTTGTTTTGTTCGTTAGCTTATAGCTTGAAGTTAGTCAACTTGTTTTGCTCGTTAGCTTATAGCTTGAAGTTAGTCAACTTGTTTTGTTCGTTAGCTTATAGCTTTAAGTTAGTCAACTTGTTTTGCTCGTTAGCTTATAATTTGAACTAGTTCGAATTATTTTGTTTATAAGCTTATTGTTTTGACTTGGTCAACTTGTTTTTCTAATTGATTGCGCGCAAGCGAACTGCTTTACATGTGTGACACTTATTTTGCTTCTATTCGTGTAGAGCTCGACCGCTAATCGTCTTCGGAAGATAACCAACCTTCTTTAATATCGATTATTTTCTAAGAAAATATATATCAAATGTATAACAGCTATTTCTTTTTTTAACTATGCCAATCTACAGTTTCTGGGCTTCAGTAATCCCTCAGGCTAAAACATGATTCTAATTAACTTGTAAAAGAGTTCAGATTTAGCACGTCTTAGCTGTTAATTAGGTAAATGCTTTTTCATTAACCTAAAATGCAGCTGTCAATAATGAAGATGTTAGCCATAGTTCGTTGGCTGAGCGGTTTGTGCTTTCTTGAGAGTTTGGATTCGAAACCTTGCATAATGTACTTGATAACTTGCCTGTATGAAGCAATAGTTATTTTCATTGACTTTATCTTTGTTCAGCTCTTTGACAACACTTTTGTTTGTGGTTGTCAGTAACATCTCAGCAATCTGTCTTTCCTTGTCGCTTGTCTAAGGTCCGGGAAGATTCAAGGAACATTACATATAGTTTTTTTGGGAGTGCGGGTACAAAGGCTTATCCATCCCAACGTTCGGATCATAACTATTTGGGTTCTGATCTTGTTTTGCATTTAGGATAGCAACCAGCGTACAATACAGTAGCACATTATATGACATACACTGTCTGTATAAAACTATACTTCCAAATGATCCCCCAAACGACATCAACAAGCTTTTAGACACACTGTATGTCATGAGCATTAAAGTAAACTGTTCGAGAATCACAAAACTTGTGTAATGCAACAAGACAGTATAGTTTATCTCATTAATCAAACAGAATGTCTCCATTTGGAGAAAGTATGCATCCTCCTGCATCAAACTTTGTCTGGCATGTGCTTTCCTAAGGTTAGACAAAATACTTTTTGTTATACAGTATATTCAAACGCCTGAAAACATTTACAGTTAGATATTAACTGTTTCTTCCTTTTCAACATTTATCAATAAGAAAGTCAAGATAAATGCGTCTCGTTTCTAGACGGCAAATTTTAGAACTTGGCTGGGGCTTGAGTGAAAATATTGCGTGAAAATATTACGTCAATGGAAGGATGTGTTTTCAAAAAGAAGACCATTTATTGCCGTCGTCTATCGGTTTTTCGATAAGAAGAAAAATTACAGAAGTCTGCTGAATCAAATAAAAACCTAAAGACGCATTATGCACTAGACAATAAAATAAAAAGGAACAAGACATTAAATTGATAAGAGATATTGGCTGGAATTCAATTTTTCTGATGGCCACAATCAAGTGAACCGCCCTATGTGGGTAGGATGTATGGAAAATGCCATGTTTGCTAGTATTTGATATATCGCTATGTCTCGCCCATCCTCGCCAGACGACTTATTTGCAACGCTTGTTTGTTTTTCCTTTCTTTTTGTCTACGTCACCGCCTTCATTTCCAACTATTCATTTGTTAATAGCACATCTCGCCAATTCTTATTGTTGTGTGGAGATGGAAAGGGTTAACTATGTATGAAACATATACTCACTTGTTTGTTTGTGTATTTGTTGGCACCGAATCGCTTGGATGTTATGTTTGTTAAATAATTATCCCAATTTTGACATGAATCCAATTGGGGTTTTTATTCTCTGGGGATTTATAAAGTTTATCCACTAGTTACACATTTTGTCATCTTGTGGCAATTTTTATTGATTTCTTTTCTAGATACTTTAAGTGACTCTGTGTACTTCTTGTACTTTTTAAGGGTCTTGTGTTCTATGTGGATGACCTTGTGGTTCTTTACAAATTGCGAGTCAGCCCATTTGCGTTTTCTTAAAATCAGTCTTAACTTATCCTCTTTTTGTTGAATGTTTCTAAAGTTGGCTTAGGGATTATTTCCTCGCAAAATTTCAAATTGCTGACTAGCATTTTCCTTCGTGTGCCTGGAGTCATTTCTTTGAAATAGTAGAGACGTGTAATTTTGAAAGGTTTCGTTTAGTCCAACTCATTCATCGACTTTATATTATAAGGCACGGGTAATAATATTTTCAAAATCAGTCCCTTTTATTTGCTTCTTTCCAAGTTAACTTTGTCCGAGTTTGTATTGGGCAAACAAAATAAACAAAAACAAAAAAAATATTTGCAAATTGTATGTCTGTAAGTCAGTGAGTATAACCTTATTGTGCTGAAACTGCCGTAAAAATAAAAGCCAAAGTTAGTGTGACCAAGCTTACAAGATATTTGTTTTCTTCACATTGTTTTCAACTACTCTAGTGCAACATTTTATTGTTTCGATATTTTCTAGTTCTTTTGTAATAAATGTTAAATTCTCTGTAACGGTACTTTTTGTTATCGATTATTTTTCATGTTTACAATTGAAACTATTGAACCAAATGATAAAATGTGCAGCTTTTGTCAAAATGGCCTCGGGGCTCTTATTGATGCCTTTCCTTGTAACTTAACCCAATGAAATAAATGTCTGCAAAAAGTTTTATCATGCACTATGAAGCTATATCGACCGATGTTTTTGATATGTTACAGAATTCTTGCCTTAATTTGACGATCCTTTATGTAATCGACTTTTCCAAAACCCGAAGACGTGTTTAAACTTGGTTGATATCGATTCTGACTTGTGTTTTGTAAAGAAATGTATCGGTCATGTCTAGACATCCAGACATAATGAGGTCACAACGGTGTTTGTTGTAATGGCTTGCTTATCCCCGGTCATCACCATTATGACGGAAGTGATCTGCCCTTGTTTAGGATCGATACGGAGACTTATGTAAATTACTGCTGAGAGATGGCTTCCTGTAATGAAAGAGAGAAGATAGAGATGGATTTTGGGCTTTGTTTGATTTATCAATATCGTTATCTATATTTGTCATCAAGTTTAAAGTAGTCGGTTATTTTTGGTGATGGTTAGATCTGATTTACGAACTGTGTATTGGGAGTTATATTATCAAAGCTTCTTATAAGGGAAATATAATTTGTCGAATGTTAAGGTCTCAGAATTTTGTCAAAGCAAGGCACTGTATCTCATCTATTCATATATAACAATTATAGTTTTCGATCGGTATTGATCTTCACAAATATGGTCTATGATATGATATCCCTGTCTTCAGTTATATTGTTATCCCAATGTGACATTTTAGGTTAGAATCAAGTAATTAAAAAATGAGTATTTTACTATGTAAATCCAATGAACCTCGGCTCAATTTCCTG
>JAUUEB010476035.1:5000-11352 GCA_032362205.1 Clione limacina | reverse complement strand
ATAATGGTTTTGATTTAAAACTACACTATTGGCTGCATAAGAAATTAAGACACTCAATTTTCTACAACTGGCATTGGAAAGCTTTATCCGCTGTCAGAACGCAAAGAATGGTCACCGAATGCCAAGATGAAAATTGGCTCTGTAGCAACGATGAAAATTATATTCTACAATGTTTTTTGCATACATGCTGCAATGTTAATCCAAATTTTAAAATAATGAAAATGACACACCATTTAAGCATTTTTCAATGTTTAAAAAAACAGCCTTAATAGGTGCTGATAAACAGTTTTTAATTACTTGCTTCTAACTTATAGAATAAGACCCAATATGCCATTAAAAGTCATCATGAACATCTGATGCAGGAAGAGGTCAAGCGCAACTCCACAGAGTAATTGACTTAGACGCAACTGTAGTAAACTCTTTTGACAGAAGAGAAGTTATGCTCAAAAGGCAAACGATTCAATGAGTTATATCTGAAAGTGATATATTGGTCTGCAAAATAAAGGCATAGTGGAAGATGAGGTAAAAAACATTAAAGACATTTCAACTTCTAAAAAGTCACTTAAGATTTCTGAAATCAGAAAGACTAAATTTCATCTCTACAATTGGGTCCCATTATCTTGTTGCTAAGAGTTGGTTACAGATAATTTTGACTCATATTTTGGTAAAGACTTGTCTTTTATCCACTTCATCTCTTTTAACTTCTGAACATACATTCAATGAAGCAAGGAATCTTCCACATTCTTTAGAGAGGTTATAAGGTAGATATGAAGGTAAATACAATATTTATTTAACTGGTAATTTGTATATGGATAGTCTATTTATATTTTTTTTATGTCATGATATTGCTTATGCATTACATTGTTAACGTTAGTGACAAATAAAGAAGGTATATATAGGGGCATTCATATTCAGATTCGGGGCTACATTTTGCCGGCAGGTCAACTCGCGCTTGCAAGCATCTAAATATATTCTCGGCCCCGATCCCAAACCTACCCTTTGGGGTTCATTGTTTCTTTTTCTTTAATGGTTTGATGCTTTTGATATTTATCTTAGTAGATAATAATAAGATAAAATTATTCGTGTTCAGCATAGACTGAAAATACTAACCTGCATGGTAGGTGTGATGTGAAACAAATAGTCATATTAACACAACTTGAAAATCAGATTCACCAAAAATGACTACTTCCAGTTTTAATTACAAACTAGTTTTTATATGACGAAATCCCTGTTGTGAAAGATACTTCTTCGTTGATTGGTGTTTATACTTCTTCGGCTTATGTTATATAACGTGATAATATCACTTATATTCAGTTAAGTGACACAATGACTGTCATAGTTACGGAAGCACCAATGTCATGACATACACCTCATACCCATTAATTGACATGGGGATTCATGTCAAAGGCTTCAAAAGTGTTATGAGGGAAATATTTTTGCAGCAATGTTTAACAACAGCACGTGCAGCGTAATTGAGTTATGAACAACATGTTGGCGGCCTTCTTATAAGTGGCATAATATTATTATATATTATTCAGAAAGCTAAAAACTCGAAAAAATTTACAAAGCACGAAAAAAGAATGTGGCATATAACCACAAACAGTTGACTTCAAACGAAGAGATTGTTTATGTAATTGTCAAGATAAAAGACTAATGTTAAGGGAACTGACTTTTCAAAGTTGGATATTTTACCTTTATTTTTATCGCTCAATAATAAAACATTGTAATAGAAAGAAAACCCTTGTCAATAAAACATGCCTACAACATTTATTTACAATTTGTTTACGGATAGGTTTTATGGATTAATACGACTATAACTACGTGTAAAAAGTACTTCTTAATTATACCTTTAAGTGTCAGAAACACTTTTATAACTTTAACTCTAGTATTCAGCATTTCAAGCGCATATAATGACTGTCTTTTGTGGGGTTGGAACGTAGCTTAACTTTTTCGTCTTTTTAGCAACCCGCGATATTAATGTCAATCTGTTGAGATCTCTGCTTCAAAATAAGTTTTAATACTATTTTTAACTCAGTAAACGTTGCAAATGTTTCAAGTGATCATCTGGAATGTATTTGAACATAAACAACATAAAGTTAATAAAAACAAATATATCTGTTCAGTGTGCAGAGGTTAATTGTAAAGTGTGTATAGTTCTTCTTGTATTTTTACAAGCATCAACATTCCAGAGGTGTTGATAAAAGACGATGATTTATATTTTAAAAGAATTACTTTAAGAAACGACATGTGTTTATATTCAAAAGGTTTTACACAGGATAAACAAAACGATACAATTACGCCTCCTATGTATTTTTCGAATTCCCCAAAAAGCAGGCAGATAGCCAGATGAGGACGTTGGCACTGATGTCTATATGAGACATTAAACGTGTAATGTCTTATTTCCTCACACCAAACCTATGAATTGTTCAGTCAGTCAAAGTATTATTTATACAAGCGGGCACATTTTGGTATGCATCCTTACTGTAGTGGACATTCGACACCGTTTGAGTTATAGGAAACAATAATGCAGGATGTCTATTTCTAGTTTAGCTGTGTTTTTAATAATAAATTAAAGCACTAAATGAATATAGATCAGAGGAGAAGTGAAAAAAGAAGAATGATTATAAAAGTTGTTTGAAGAGGAACATGTAAAGCAGTTGAAATTTGATGAGATATTTTCATAAATACTTGGCTGAATTTAAATCAAACCGTGTAAACACATGTGTCTAGATCTTTTTTAATGGGACATACTGCCAGAGTCAGGACATACATGCTATGTGTTGTTTTGAACTTGTGTAAATGAAATGTTATACATATACTTTTTCGAAACAATGACAGCAGAAATTCTATACAATTACAACAATATCAGAGTTCTAAAACGGTCACTTTTCATAAACAAATCAATACAAATATCAACGGAAGTCATTAGGTTTATGACTATTTGGGTTATGGTTATTATAAGTCCAAGGCTTTTGTTTGATTGGAAAAAGAATGTCGCTCATTTCAGTTCAGATTCCTAAGCACCCCTAGTCTATAATAATTTGTGTTTGTTTTGTAGTCAAGCGCCTCTTTATGCATTACACATGCATGTCTTCTTACCAAATGACTTGAGGTTACACCTGTCTAGAAATTAAAGACGAGAAGATAAAGAAGGAAACAAGCAAAGAAGGACTCTAGAATATAGATAAGTCTCAACAAACTTTGCTTTGAACATAAATATAATAACATGGTCAAGATGATGAACATGTTAACTGTAATAGAGCAAATTGTTTTTGTTTTTTTACAAACAACTTGTATTTATTTTTCTTATCAAAGATAGAGAATCATAGATGACACATTCACATATCTAAAGGTATGATGCCATGGCTGACTTATACGGTATACACAATTGCATTTAAATATCTCAAGCAATACTGAATATTCTATATGTGGTTCTATTTAACAAGGAAACGAGAAATAATGATTTTGGAATGTCAAGACAGTCTTAACGATTGTTGAACAAGACTTTACAATTGTTTGTATAAAGAACAGAGTTATTACTTTTTGCAGTTTATTGTTGAGGGAGGGGGGGCAGCTTATTTTTTTGTCTTTTAGTATATTTTAGAGGCTTGAAATTCTTGGAATGTATTTTATTTGTACATTTTTACTACTAAATCAATCATTCTATCTTTCTTTTAACTTAAGACCGATACACCCTATGGGTCAAATGTCGATTCATGAAGTGGTCATTTATATTACTTAGCTATTCACTTCATAGTCGCTTGATGCGAGTGTGCGTACTAAACGAACATTTTGGTAGTAGACATATACTAATCTAGAACAAAATATTTTTTCCCTCATCTCTTTGTTTCATATTAATAGAAATGATCATCGAAATCCTTAAAATTGAAGAAATCAGAGTATTAAGAAGAAAGAAGAAAAATGTCTGTATTAGAACGGATGTTTTCTAATCTTTATCTATAGCTCTTTTCAATCAAGATTAATAATAACAATGAATCGCTCATTTACTCATTTTGAAATTTGTGTCGACAAAACCATTTAACTGTCTAACTCATTTAATATAATATGAATTTAGTCCAAGTGCCATTGTTATAAAGAAAATTTGTATCCAATCTTCTTTGTTTAGATCTTGCTCTTATATAGACGCCAATGTTGCACTGTTTAAACACGTTCGACTATCATAACACCGGCTTTATGAGTGAAGGATGCTAAGTATCGCAAATGTATTAAATACATTGAAATAAATGTGTCAAATGTTTTTTGAACCGAGTAATGTCATCATAAAGGTCATGTATTGTTTGCTCACCTTTATCCTATAGAATTATGTTTAGTCATACATTTAATATTGTCTATTACTCCCATGATTGTCAAGACAGTGAATAAATTTAAAAGTCACGCGTTATCTTGCTTTCAATAGGACCCTCTATTTGCCTCTGGTCTGCTATTGAAAAAATATTACTAACAAGTGAATGCAGTGTTTAACACTATTGATGAACATTGACCGTGGGTATGCGAGGGGCAAATGGTCCATACTGTAATGCAAGCGAGGGAAATATTTCAACTTTTTTCGCAACAATTATTTTTGCAACTATTCTTTTTGCATCTACTGATAATATTTTTGGGTAACAGTTTTGAGTTTCTTCTTTGCAACTTGTTGATATGATTCCACCATTATACTATTAATACTAATATAGATGCCAAAGAACATTGAGAAACAGACAGGGATAACACTGAGAACTGTTATGCCCTTCTGTAGTATGAGACTGATGATGTAGAAATCATTGACGGGAGAGGCTTAATTGAGTGACACGGTTCTCATTGTGTTTAATAATTTATAATTTAATCAGCATCCAAGCTTATCAGGTATAAAAACAAGAACCTACTATCATTATGTTCTTATTGATTCTGGTATTGACTATGAAAGTTGTTTTTTAAAAAAAACGCTGGGAGTAAAGGTAAAAGTATTGTTAACGGATCTCCTTTACTGAACGTAACTTATAATTTGATCTTGCTCTTGACAACAGTGAAAGTTCCCAATGATGTTCTGTATTTCATATTTCAAAGGGAGTTATTGAGAACCCTAGTAGCTCATATCAGCGACCATCATATTGATATAGAGCATCCACTTATCTGATTTAACATATTAGCGCATGCTACCACTAGATGGCAACGTTTTTTTCTTGATGTGGGTGCAAAATACATCGATAACAATTGCTAGAGGACTTTCACTTTGCGCCTTTTCACATTTAATATTGAAAACTGTTTTTAAGCTTAAATGTTTTGGTCATCTTCAAATGGCTTGAATCTTTATAACCAATTAATTTACCATGATAATTGGTCAGCTTAAATCAATCACCAGCAGTTAACAGGCGCATTCTGATTGAACATAAAATAAAAAACAATTCATGTTATCTTCAGAAATGAATGCTAAACAGTGAAGATTTCAAAAGCACTAACCTTTGTTAGTTTGATATCCAATGGACCGCATTATTTTCATCTTACCTGTATTGATTGGCCTTCTTAACGACAATCAACTACAATTATCGCAGAAGTCACATATTACAGTGGCTTAACATAGAAAGTAAAAACCACGTTATGTTTTTTTTTCCACATAAATGTCTAATTGTGTCATGTTTAATCCATGAAGAACGCATCAACTCCAAATTCACTTATTGAGGTCTCATCTCTTTGCTTTGCTATGCAGGCCTTTCCAAACCTTTATCTTTACAGGTTTTTTTCTAAACACAATTCTTAATTATTTTGTCTGAGACGATTTTGATTGTAATTGATGGCACAGCATTTTTCATCAGTGTGGCTTCTCCTTCTTTACCTTAGTGACTTATTTGTGTAAATCATTATTGTGGAGCTAATAGTATCGCATAAGATTGTTATCTCTTTCAATGACAAGAAAGTGAACTTTGATAGTGACAGGTCAAGACGACTCAATCACTCTGTCTAGTAGGATAAACAAACAGGTGAAGAATTAATTAGCTAAATTAGATAAATCAAACGATCCTAGTCTTGCCCGTCAAAACATGATTGATAAAATGGAGCTGACTCTGTGAATATCAATTGTAAATTTAATCAGTAATAACTGACACTCTCTAGTATTACAATAGTGATATGTTATCTTGACAGAGTATGAAATAAAACAAAGGGCATTGTAGTTATGTATGAAACATCAACAAATTAATCAATCATATTGTGATAAGGTTCATTCAACCAAAAAAGGTGTGACAAATTGCTGAGCGAGGCAAACTGAAAAATTGCAAAATATACCCCTGGAACCCGGCGAGTGTGGGGGCGGAAGAAGGGTTCAACAGGACAGCTCAAAATGGAAACCGTCTATCGC
>JAUUEB010476024.1:0-11352 GCA_032362205.1 Clione limacina | reverse complement strand
CAGGTTGGTCACAAACTATGATTTTTAAAGCGGGTTGGGGGCATATTTGCGCATAGTGGGGGAGAGTGAGAGAGGTAAACATGGTGGTAAAAAAGTCAGTGTGTTCTTCTTTTTCAGCCAAATTCATGTTTCTTTCTTTTTGTATCCTTTCCGGGTAAGGTTGGGTACTAAGCCACAAAACATTTTGTAGACTGCTATTAGCGATGTAAGGACAACAATTGATTTGAGATGTGTAAATCTGGGCAACGCCGGGTAAACCCGCTAGTGCTTTATAAAATACATTTGCAATCTACCTAAGGGGTGTCTGCCTAGATAAATACTGCTTGTTAGAGGTTATCGTTAGTTTCCCCGTTGAAGGAGGATATTTTGAGCACTTAACCGTATAAAACCGTACATTAAATGTAACGAAACAGTTCTCAATAAATATAACACACTTCAGCTTATGACCAATATTGATGGTAGTCTGACAATAAAATCAACTGTCACCGATCAATTAACCATCAAGGGTAATTCCTTGGTCAAGGGCTATAATACAGTTTCTTAAACGTCAATGTTCCCTGACTCTGCAATAACACATCTGATAGGCAAATCGGCTTCCCAATCATTCGTTTTATAATGGTTTTTATTAAAATAAACTGCTAAACGGTACTCATCCAAAAAACAACAGATCGTACCGGACCGTTCTATCTGGATTTTCCAGAAACAAGTTCATTAAACGTTGATACCATTTACACACTTAAAATTGCAAACTCTGTTATTAAAATGTTATAAGATTTGTTAAATCATAATTACCATTTGCCGGAACCCCTCGCAGCCCCCTTAACTGAATCGACAGGACTAGGCGTATCGCAATACGTTGTGAATATCGGATGACCGTATAGACACTTGATATCACTTGTTGCTCTGGGGTTTTGTATGTGAAGTGCAAATGTTCATAATGCACTTAAAGGTTTTGACACGTGCAATGAACACGTGTTCAACTAGTCTTCCGTATAATTCACTAAGCATGTACCACAATACAATAAAAATATGTTATTGTATGGTTATTTAGATTATATCTTTGCCCTTACCAAATTGTGTAAATTAGTGTACGACTTTTTAAAAAGCTTATCTTTGTAAGCCCTTAGTTTATAAATCATTTCATCATAATATGTGTGGAACATTTGCCATTGAATTACGTTAATTACAGTATTGATTGACAACGTTTACATCTCATAAAAATCCTACACTAAAGATTAAAAAACCACATGATCAACACAATAATGACTATAAACAATGAGTATTTGTAGAGAGTAAAACCACGACAACAGTGACAAGTATTTCTAGCCTGAAGAACAACATTTATTACTAGATTTATCACATTTAAAGTTTTTTTTAAAGGGTGGGCCGTTAAATGCTAGTGGTTCTTTGCTAACCAAGAGTCATTTGTAACAATATCACTACCTCTAACCAATTTCCTTCTGCAATTAAGCGTTATGATAATTCTCACCTCTCGATTATCGGTGTGCAAAATGTATGAATCTGAGAACATCTACGAGGCACACATTTTGCACCGGAACCTAGATACTCGACATAATGTAAAATTGCTTTGATAGTAACGAAAATCAAATCTTACTTTTGACAATATGATCACATAATGTTTGTCAAATTAAGAAATAACTTTAAGCTAATACGTCAAAGGGGCCAAAACTATGTCAAAAACATGTTTTATTATCGTTTTGAGAAAACCGTTTTCAGAAGTTTACTGGAAAAGCCTGAAAAAGCACTTAGCGATGACACCACAGGGTGTTCGCCAAATTAACAGAAAACATATAGCAACAAACTCAATAAGGGCCAATATGATGTCAAAACAATATATTCTACTTCTAATGAACCCGCAACTACACCAAGGACATACATTGACATCATAAAAAGCGTCTCAACTCTGTCAAAAACCTTTTTGTTTAAAAAATCGATATTGCAGGTTTTAGGGAACAACTAAGGAACACTATGTGCAAGATTTGAGATTCCATCCTTTGAAGACGTGACCATAGCGTTTTTCTCATTTGAACAAAGAACGTATAGTAAAAAGCATGGACATTATAAAAGGGACATATCTCTGTTAAAAAACGTTATTTTTAAAAAAATCGAGATTATAGCTTCTAGGAAACCACTTAACAAGCCTCTGTGCAATATTTCTAGCTTTGATTATGTGACCACAACTTCTTCGAAATAAATTAACAATGACGTATTGCAAAATACTAAATGGGGCCATATTTCAAAAAAATTAGAAAGACAATACACACAGACAGACCACACACAGACACATACCACAGCACAATATAATTTCAGTCATGGAATGGTTAGAAATACTGTTGAACTCAACAATCATCTCACCTTGGTCTCGTACATAGCAGACCGACGCCCCCCGTCGGACCACCGGTGGTTCGGACTCTGTCGGTTCCCGTTCATGGTCACTTTGGTGATGGAACCAAAGCTAAGTCGTCTAGGTTGCTGTAAAAAGACACGAAGTAAACTGTTGTGAGAATCTCCGCAAGGTTTTGTTATCTAAGTTATTACGAAGGTAAATATTATTTATGATGTCAGCATTGGAAATATAAACAAAGAAACATTCCTCAACATCCTTAGTTCAATAAAGACATCAAAGCAATTGCAAGTTAATGTACTCCAATTAAAAATAGGGAAAACGAATAACTCGTACACGAGACGGATATTGTCACCGAATCTTGGGAATATGCTCATCTTGAAACTATGAATATTTATGAGCAGAATATCACATGATCTTTTAGCTGAGGGCAGTAGGTTGGCAGACAGATTTTATCTTTATCTTTTTGTAGGCGGAAAAGCTTCCAGCAAAGATAAGAAGACAACATTAAAAACTCATTTCGCGTCAAAATAGACTTTCCACCGACTAAAATCAGTTTTTCTTGTCAATTAAGTATTTAACTATAACATCGATATCTGTAGACGTTCATGTGTCCTATTTGTGAGATCCCCATGCTTTTATTGTATCAGTCTGTAATTTGCGCATCAGCCAGGATAAAGGGTTTCAGGGGATTCACTAAAATCTATCTTTGTATGACATAATTGATGTGTTGGTGTGTAGCTGAGAAGTAGAAGAGCGTTCTTGCGATTATGATGCAATCATTTATTTGCAGTTTTGATTCGTAATGATAATAAGACGACTCCATTGGTCCCCACTATGGTCTTGGTTTTTAACCTTCTAGTTCGTATGCCTGAAGGTATTTGACGGAATCATTATTAGTAATCAAAAAGGTAAGTTTGTGCCAATTATGATGTAATTAAATATTGATATAATTTACTACTCACAATGTGACCAACATACATAATCATAAAATTAAGATTTGATATAACAAAAACTGAAAACATATTACTTATATCTAGGATTTGTATTCAATCTTCTGTAATATATCTTGAAAGATATCTAAGATATATTGACGGAGACTACCAAGACACGGTATTTGGTATTCACACTAATCATCCACAGTTGACAGCACTGTTAGCTTCTGGCATTCGTCAGACTCTTGAGATTATTAGATTGTTAGACCGCGGGAAGCCAGACATCATCCTTTTCCTGTCTCACTGCTTCGAAAGTAGTTTAGTTCATTATGGCAACAAAGGATGAAACATAACCTGAGGGACTATTCTGTTTCCGGTTATAAACAGTCTCATTTGTGAATGAGCAAGGTTGTAATAACTAGTGTTTAAGTTGGCTCACCTGTTCATGATCATTCGATGGTCTCGATTTGTATGAGTTGACTCGAGTCCGTGTTCGAACACCCGTTTTATAGTACTATATATCAATAGTAGTCATAAAACCGAATGATGAACTATGATTGGTCTCCCCTCTGTGATAGACAGTGGTTGCAACAAACAGGATAACGTGACGACGCGTTACGGGGAAAATCTTTGATGTTGTCAATCACTGGCTTTACAAATGTTCTAAATGATTTTTACTTAATATAAGTTTAATTACAAAATGGATGACATTTTTGAAATCAGTGCATCAAAATTAGTCTTACTGGTCGCGGGGGGCATTTTAAAGCCTTTTTAAAGAAATTATAATTCATTTTATTTTCAAATCTAACATTTCACACGTGGAATTTAACCTGAATTATTGTTGATCTCACCTTTACATGGTTGATCTCCCCTTAACAATGTGTCCGTGTCAATGCCAGCGGCAAATGACAAGCTAGTGTCTTACTGCGTGGCAACGCTGCGCAGACAAGGGTGTTGTATGTTACTTAACGATTAGTGTACCGTTTTTACCCCCGTTTTCAGTTGAAATATAACTGTATGACGAGTGATTGTAAACAAAACATTGACACCCTCATTGGAGTTGTGTCCAGTGACTATAACAGATAGATACATCTATATATCGATATACTTAAAATCTAATCGACTAACAAAACTACTCCAATGGTTAGATTGTGGCATGAATCTTGAGCCGAACTAGTGCATCATTTATAATATAATCATTTTACATTTTTTTACTTGCGAGAGTAAATAATACCAATCACCTATATTATATCACTGCATTTAGTAAACACATATATTCTTTTATAAACATATATTTAAAAACATTTATATAACTTGATTAGAATGCGTTGTCTCACTGTTCTTTTAGTTTCAACAAGGCATTAAACCCTCTAACGCCTGAAGTCAAATATTTGTGCTCTGACATACTCTTAACACATTTTATATGTTTAAAACAGACTAATTGGGTGACAACGACAAACAACATGCGTTAATGTGAAACCTTGATCCGGAAGTAACGCGCCAAATCTGGTGACATAAACCTCGTTCTGGTGTATCTCTTACTGCAATGCAACTTTTCAAACTGTTATATTCCATATACATTTTGTCAACTACACCTTTCACCGGATCATGTAATCCAATTGTAAGCATGCAGGGTTGATATGCCAGGATCCAATTTCATTTTACTTATATGTTGTAGAATAAGATATTCTAATGAGCCAACTGATATTAAACTTCTCTAAATAACCCAATAGTCGGCATTGTTTTCTAAACGCGGTAAATCTGGGTTCCGTCAGGTGTGCAACCCCGCGACTTTGCAGGTTTTGCAAACAACTTAGGTTGAAGTATTGTTGGCAGGTTTCTGACGCAACAAGATAATGTCATGGAAAACTAGATGAGAAAGGGAGTTTTCTATAGGCTGAAAAGAGTTGATTGGAATTCTTAGAGATCATTTATACAGGTTAAACATGTCCATAGACCTTGCAGTTATGCTTTTCTGTAATTAAAAAAGGGATCCTTAGTACGTGAACTCAGGAACAGACATGCCGCGTAAGAGATGATTATAATGAAAGCGTTTGTGTTTAATTATTAAAGCTAATTTCTGTATTTTTCTGTTTGTAATTCTTTTGTTACCGTTTTCCTATGCTACATCATTACTGAATCCCTCTTTTCAATAGGATTGCATGTCAATTATAATTTCAGTATTTTCCCACAGCATGAAATATGGCCATACTTTTTGGCAAATGTTGATAACATCAAAATATTTCATACGTTTAATACAACCCTTGTGCACTTAACATAACCCATCAGAAGACTCGTGTGGGCAGAAAACAGTACAGTTTCTTAATGAACATGAAACAATATGTTTTATAATACTTTGTTTAATACCTACTATTAATAGAAGCCTCAAACTTAATATAACAAAGTTCCAGCAATATGATTAGTTTTAATATATTACACAGCTTAATACCTGCTGTGCACGTACAACTTTCTACAGTTAATTTATTCGGATCATGTATATGAATCTTATTGATTCAACAACAACAAATATAACAGAAAAAAATTGAATAATACTTTTATGAAGTGAATTCAACACCAAGTAATCTTGAGTAAGCTAATAAAGAATAAAAGTACTAATATGAGAAGAATATGATTCAAAGAATATCCACATGGTTATTGGATGAATAACGAAAGTAAAAACCATAATAAGGAGCATTAGAAGAATTGAAACTTATAAAAACTACTGTATGAGATGAATGTACGTTACACCCTTTGATAAAGGTGTTGCATTGATAAATTTCATAATCACTCATTTATACAACCAAAATCATTTTAAATTATTTGTTTAACCATTGCTGTGCATCCCGAATATAGTTTTAATATGTTGGAGAATTTAAACTGACATCATGGCGGTAAATGTTCACAATTAAGAAAATAGATGTCCTATCATTCACCGTTTGCCTCTGGGGAGGTTATTAGATATTATCAGTGGCCTAGCCTGACGTCTGGCATTTAGATATTTTTACTAAGATAGGTCGGCCTGGTGTGAGTATACTGTGACGGTGTAAGATGTACGATTGTGCATCTACACCTGATATCGTCCATGTGTTGATTGAAACGTTGAACATCTGGTACACTTTGTACACAAAGTAATTAAGACTTTTAACTAAAGCAATAACGCAAACAACTTAAAAAGTAAAATTACTTGTTTGCACAAAAACTGTTCGTATCAATGTCGAGTAAAAAGTATGGCATTAGGTGGAAGGCATGAACATTCAAGACTGATACGATTATAGTTGAAAAAAAAGACGTTCTTCTCGTATGCAGCTTTGATTCCAAATTTGCCATCAAAATATAAGAGCTTTACATGATTTCGTTGGCTTGCTGAATACAAATTCATCACAACCCCAATTGTTTTAATTCTTTAAACTATATTTTGATTTCTTTACACAGCAATGTTTTTCAATATGTTTTACAATGTAAAATTTCGAGCCCTGAAAAAAACATATTGGACCTTGAAAAGCACCTTGCCATTTACATATGAACGCCCAAATTGATTTATCTTATTAATTTCCATGAGTTTACAATATTCATTCAATAGCTCTAATAAGTTTGACTTTAAAACACATTCTTATATGCGTTAACATCATGCAAATACTGATCTATTTATTCCAAGCATTTTTATATTGAAATGTAACCATATTTTCAAATGTGTCCTTGAATGTTTTCGATACCAAACGAGTGGAATTTGTTATTTCATTTTGTCTTACTCAAACTGTGATAGAAGGATAGCAAAAACGATATTGAGATTACCTTTGACCTTAAATTTAAAATATTAAGAGTATTGATTGTGACTACGTTTATGATTCAATGATCACAAAACGCAATCATTTATATCAAATGGTGATGTATTTTTGTGACCTCATTTTGAACTTGACCTTCAAAAGACCTTAACGTTATTGCCTCAATAACAATGCACATATTTATCAGAATGACTTGTTATGAATGGATGGTAGCTATTTGAGAATAATTGTGATATATATACAGGAACATTTAACAAGGTCTCTTCAAAAATCCTTGATGAGGATGCAGGAACATCGAAACTAGTCAGATAGAAGAATGTCAGTAGTTGTTATATTTTCCCGTACTATGTGTAGACCAATAAAATAACACACACCAAAAAAACATCAATATATATGATAATGATCAGTAAGGTCAGTGTGACACAAATAGATATGTTATCAAGAAAATGTTAGAATATACCTTTTGTTCATAAATAAACGACAGAATACTTAAAGAAAGGGCGAGAACTCATTGCAAAATCCTTTAGCTTGTAATATCATTGTGCACACACATGATTTGGAATATTGCTAACCTTGTTTGTTCTTTTCTTGCTCTCATTTTCTGTAAGCTATTACGTGAAGTGTTTGATATTTCTAACCTATTATTTTTCGACCGTTTTTCTAGGGACATTTTGAAACGCATTTATCTTGAAGGATTCTTTCGGGTATTTCCTTTTCATTAATTGGACCGTACATAATTTTAAAATTACAAAACTATCTTGCTTGGAGATTTGTTTTGATATTGGAACAGCTTTATCCATTGATACGTAGATAGCGTCTGTCTAGCACCGGAATACCTGCTGATTTGACGAAACCTTGGTGCAAAATGCAACTTTATTGAAACATTGTAATTTTAAAATATGTTTAAAACAATGAATTATCAAAAGGTATTAAATTAAACCAGTGTATTGCTAAATATTGCATTCGTTGTCATTCTTTTATCTATCAATTAGAATGCCAATTATTTTAACAACATACAGTTCGAGCACTCGAAGCAACATGGAAATTAGATATGTGTTATTTTTTTAAAATCCCCGTCAGTTTCTAACTATAAAGTGACTATTGTCGGTTATTATCAACAAACATGCTTTGTTCATAGACGTTAAGGGAAAACAAAGTGATCATGCCTGATAGTAGTCTGGTTATGTAGTCTACATCCAAAACGAGGTATGAATAGATAATAGTTATGTCAATGAGATATAATATAGAAAGGACGAATTGTATGACAAACATCAGCTTCTCCCACAATGCATCATCTATTAGTATTCTGAATAGAAATAGGAAAAAAAGATAATGCAGTGGGAAATGATAATTATAAAGACGTCGTAAAAATTCTCGACACCATGAATTGTTGTAGAGTATGTGACGCTTCCCGTTTTGTCTGTCGTTTTGTCTGTCTGACTTTCTGTCGGTCTGTGTACACGTTAATTCAAGAAATTTACCATTCATTACCGTAAAATCTTTTACGATGTTGTAAATCAACACGATAAAGACGCCCATTGAATTCCAGCAATATCTGTTAGCAGTTAACATAGTTATGGAATTGAATATATTAACCAAAGAATGATAGAAAATACTCCATTGATATAATTCCCGCATCTTGTTTCTTCTTCCGTGTTCAGAAGACGTTTAATACCGGTGTACTGTGTTGTACTGTTATTGATTGCAATCCAAGCAGGAATTTAATTTCATCAATGTTTATTACATATTTCAATAAAGTTATATTTAAGTAATGCTGACATTGCACAATAAGGAATTTTTTTAATTTTAAATGGTGATGGTGAAGAGTTTGTACTCTATCTGAGAACTCATGTTTCTAGTTCTTCTTGTAAAGAAGACAATACAGTAGACGAACAAATTGTGAGCATGAGTTACTCATACCTCCCGCCCTTGAGTTGAAAGATCAAATTAAACGGCAACTTAACTTAACGGGATCAGAGAGCGGACTTAAAAATTCCCACCTCTTATTGAGGCGTTTTTTGTTGCCACACAAACTCGAAATGGTGTTCATGGACTTAAGCTATTTGTCATTTTTCCTATGACTTGATTAAATGGTATCTCATTTTTCAGTTAACTGAAGCTCATTTACAGGGAAATGGAATCGGATCTTATCAGAGTCGCATTTTGTCAGGTCTTATAGTATATATATAAGCGTTATGTCACTTCTTTTAGTAATTTGAACAAATATTCTTGCGGCAAAATAACACGATATGTTAATTAAAGTTCACTTTTTGTCAGTCTCTTCTGATCTTTGACATTAATATTAATCTTATGGAGTAAGAATGGCAGCGGCGATGGTATTTCATTGTCTTATCTCTTTTTCGCTTAGTAACAAACGATGTGAATGCAAACCTCTGTCTTAATTGAAATAAAACAACACGAAAAAAACACCACAATATTCAATGAAATATGCAATTCCACCATTAGGCTAAAATACAATGTCTGATAAGCGCAAGACGCTATCTACTCAAGAGTATCCCGAGTAGTCAAGTGATAAGTATGTTGTAACATATAAAATGCAAGCCAAAAAGAAAGAGCACTCCCCCGTCGACAACAACTGTTAACACCATAACGTGGTCTACCACGCAACAGTACTGGAGGGAGAGACAAAAAGTATGTGGGCAACACTACAAATTTTAATAAAAGGTACTACGGCCACATGGACTGTTTTAGAAACCCACAAAGCAAGGCTAACACAACTCTAGCCAGCCACGTGTGGAAATCAGGCCTAACCCATAACCCAAAAATAAAATAGTCAATCCTCAAGAAAGCCTTTGCCTACAGGTATACCACGTGGCAGCGAAAGCTCGCCGACGATCACAGGAAAAGTCTTCATTGCCACCAGGGACTGAGGAGAGGGAGGACCCTCGAAACGCAACGTATCCCTTTAAGGTGGGTGACTCATAAGTATATTCGCTACCCAGTAGCACTCTACGTCGAGATTTGTCAATGTCTTATTTAAACAAAACAATAAGAAGAAATTGACATAGCACTATTAGCAGTGAAATCAGATGAAGTACTCATTATAATCGGCACTGGGAAAATGTAAGAAAGGGAAAGTATGAGAATATTGTTGGCAAGTATGGTCTGGGAAAAAGAAATACAAGAGGCGAACGTCTAATGAACTTCTGTGAACAGAAAGGCTTCAATGTAACCAACTCATTTCTCGAAAAACCAGAACGGAGACTTTATACTTGGGAAAGCCCAGGAAACGTCACCGGGAACCAGATTGACTATATCTTGGACGGATTCAAAAATAGCATTACGCATTGCAGAACGTATCCTGGAGCAGACATCGGCTCAGACCACAATCTTGTCATTGCAACAATGAAGGTCAAGCTTAAAACATTGCAGATAATAAAAAAGGACGACACTATAGTTGGTGTTGGGAAGCTGATCAACACATATATGAAAGGGAAATACTCCATTGAAGTAAACAACCGCTATATTCCCCTCTTAGATTCCTCATAAATACAAGCTGACCCCCCAATTAAATACTAAATTTAAGCAGAATGTCAACACCTGAAGAACAGCGTGGAGCATGCAAATAAATCTGCCCCTGTCATGGGATTCAGGGCTAGTAAACCTTGGATAAACGATCGCATCCTAAACCTGATAAATGATAGGAACTGAGAAAAACACAAAGACACAGTACAGTATAGATAATTTGATAAGGAAATAAATAAGCAATGCACAGAAGCCCAAGAAGCTTGGCTTGCAGAGAAATGCAAAGAGATAGGATAATTGAATAGAATAAAAAAAAATATGAAAACATCAGTCACAGGGGCAACATAAAAACGAAGACAGGACGTTTTGTTTGAGAAAGAAGACATCTTAAAACGCTGGGAAGAATACATTGGTGACCTGTTTTACGACACCATATTTGAAATTCCATGCATCAGCATTACTGATGATCCGCCAATTATTGTTGAGCGATAGGTGGAAGCAGCGATCAAATGTTCAGCTAATGGCAAGGCGCCAGGAGAGGATGGAATAACCATTGAAATGTTGAAGGCTCTTGGTGCATTTGGGACCGATAAAATTACACTTCAATAAATTATATAGTAAAGGCATATTTCGTCAAGACCTAACAAGGTCAATTTTTATAACAATTCCGAAGAAACCACGGGCATCTGAATGCGGAGACTACATACACACTAGCCTTATGCCACAGATAACAACGGTCTTCTTACGTGTCATTCTGCACAGAATAAAGAAGCACATAAACACA
>JAUUEB010476013.1:0-11352 GCA_032362205.1 Clione limacina | reverse complement strand
TTACTGGTAGTTGTCCCTAGATGGACATTAATGAATTAGCTATACTGAGTTAAAGCAAAACTTACAATACAAACATGTTCTGGGCCCTCTATCAGAGACCCCATTCTTCCGCTATTTAGCGGAATTCTGCTATTCCTCTCAGTCTAAATTGAAAACCTCCCCTTGTCTCTCTTTCGATCTGAGTTCCGCTTTTCTTTGAAACCGAGATTATTGTCCGCCGATATCTATAATCCGCGGACCCATCTGTGATCACAGAGCACCATTCTTGGCAAAAACCCTCGACCTGAGTTACTCGCTGTTGACATGGCCCGGGGGTAATAAAAATGTCTAACGTCACCATGATCAGGTGAATCTTGAGCCTGTGTGATCATTCATCGTGGGTATCATATCAGTCTGTGTTGAGTACTAATATGATAATTAAACAACAGGTAGCCATGTCATTTTGATTGTATTCATACTTGCATCTTGTTGCAAATATGCAAGAAAAGTTTGTTTGATTACTTATATAATTACAATAATTCCAAAGTTTCTGCAAGAGATCGTTCAGTCCCCTTTACCCTGTAAAATTGTCAGGCAACTTCTTGATTTCCCTGGGTTGTGAAGTCATTTTTTTTCTGTATCAAGATCTTAAATGCCTCTAAAATGCACCATTTAGCTTCCACTTTTCAATTATTTTCCGGTGGTGCATATCTCTGGGCCCCTAGTAAGTCTCGGAGTTGCCTCGGGAGCACTATTCCTCCTTTTTGAGTCATCTTCTTCCTTTTTTACTTTTTGGGAATGGGGTCTCTGCTCTATGCTGCCTCACCTGCCAAGGACGCTGAGAACTTGTAAATTAATTTTTGATTTTGACATTATCATGTGAAAAGTAGAGGTCTGCAATAATGTTATTCATATGTTTTAATTGATTGGCCAAAAGTGATAAATGACTTGTACCATATTTGCAATCATACATGTTCCTGAATTCTATAGATGCAGTTTCATATGGTAAGGGGCATCCTGGAACCCTGAGTGTTAACCTTGTTTGTCTTTATTAGCAATAGTTGAAACATTTTTGTCACATTCCCCATTCTGTGGGTGATTGTATCCCCAATTGACCTCAGTTACTTCAAAGCTTGAGATTTTTTGTTGTCTCTTGAATCATGTTTTTGATTGTAAACTAACTTTGGCATTTTTATACTAATAGAATACAGTTTGTTTCTGATCATATGTGGTTTATTTGTGTATATATGTTATAAAGTAGATGTAAAATTCAGATGTGTGATGCCTAAACAATATCAACAAAACATTGAACCCCAAAGACTTCCTACTAAAGGTTTGCATTACCAAAGATTTCCAAAATTCTGTTTATTCCAATAACATTTTGTTTGTTATCCTTATGTACTAATAATTTGAATAATGAGTTGACCCTTCCGTAGAAATAAACTTGCATGATGTAAGAAGTTCTGGGTCAAACCCAGTTAGTGTTGCATGTTTGCTGCAACTCACCACTGTCTTTGTTATAACCTTTTTGTTTGATTAGGGACTTAAACATAATGTGTTGAAACTCTTCAGAATTATTTTTTTCTTGTATATGATCATATTTTAGTGTCTTTTTTCATATAATTTCCCAAAACTATAGATTAAATGATTTCTATAGGAATAGACACAACTAATAATGTAAAAATATTCTCAGAAATGAGATCCCCCGCACACATTTTTTTAAGTTATATAAAAATAACGTAGAACATGAGATAATACAGTCAAACTTGATTCACCCAAATTTTAAATCTTGATTTAAACATATTAAAATGAGAGTCAGGTTGTTGTCCAGATTTAGCACAAAATAGTCTTTAGCATGTTCGATAAAGACAACTTTGACTGTATTTTTTAAATTTTATTTGTTGATGGTGTTGAACACCTAGCACACACAAATTATATATATTAATTGTTTTGAGCCAGCTTAAGATCTATGTGCTAAATAGTATCATATATAGCTTTACTATCATTATGAAATATAACTCATTTTCTGTTTCTTTATTTCAGTTGAACCTTGGTGTCGCTGCAACAACTAAGTCAGCGACCCTGCCTGGAATATCTTTCCCCATTGAGGATGACGCTATCACAGCATTGATCGCATTTAGTAAAAATGAAGTTGACTTTGTGCACTTGGTAAGGAGAATGTTATAGTGCATAACACTCAGAGAATACAACTAACTATGTTTTTAATAAATCAATAATTTTATAGCTTTATTTTTTAATAGGGTTGTGCTTAAGTAGCTATATAAAGCCAAAAGTGCAAATGGGTTTAGCTAGTGTATTAGTGTCATATTGAATAATTCCCAAGGTCATATTTAATTTTTTAAGGTCATTTCTAAGCACAAAACCTAATTAACTGCTATTCTAAACCTCTCGTGAAGAGAGAGAGAGAGAGAAAGACTATGACAGAATAGTTCACAGTAAGTAGAAAATAGTGGCCTCAACGGTGTACGTCTTGGCCACTATTTTCTTCTTACTGTGAACTATTGTGTCATAGTAATCTTGAATCTAAACTAACGCTTTGGCTAAGAATTAATTTTGTCATCTAAAGGTTTTTAGTTTTTTGTACATAATTTTTGCAAACACTTTTTATTTTCTCTTCTTTTTCTGTGTTCAGAGTGTAGATGTGACGAATGAAATCATACGTTTGGAAAAGTCTTGTAACCTTGAGATTGATCAGTTGGTAGGAAGTGTACCCACTGACACACCTAGCTATGTTTTCTTCTTATTCAAACACACTCATGAAGGAGATTTTCTCAAGAGCCCTGGTAAGACCTGCCTATGTTTACTACACATTTTAGCGCCTCTCATTGACATAGAGAGCACAAGAACGCTATCACTAAAATCTTTACATCTAGGTATAATTTGGTTTGGATTAAAACACATGTTAAACAAAATATAATAGATTTGATACTTGAAGGAACTAAAATAAATTGAATTATACTGCATTGCTGAGTCAAGAACGATTTAGAGTATCACAAAAATGTCTAGACTTTTCCTTATCATGCATTACTTTGATCCCCACAAACAACTTAACACACTCAGTAATAACCTGATAACAATTATAACAGACAAACAGTTAAATACCTGTTACCAAAATTGTATATAGTCATAAGGAAAAATTCTTCTTTCATTGTAGACATGTTGTCAGGAAGGTTTGGTTGGTATCAACTGAAAATGATAAACCTAAGAAAAAGAAAGTTATACAGGGGTCCAATAGTTTGCAAAATCTTAATAAAAATGAGATGATAAAACGTAAATCAATAACACACAATAAGGTTATTCCCACCTAAGCAGCCCCACATGTACGTTCACTGTGAACAGACTAGATATTGGTTCCCCTGTGTGTGGAGAGATACACAGGATGCGTGTACATATTGTGTATTGGCTGTAGATGTACACAAAGTTTGACTGTGGCATTATTATAGATTTAATGCATCTTCATGGTGAATAAGTACGTAAAGTTACAAGTTACACTACAAACATAAGTTAAAACTGTTATTAAACCTCATTTAGATAAAATAAACAAATTTCCATTCCGATTAAAAGAGAAAAAAACATAAATAATATTCAAGTCTTTTTGACATAGGGTAACTTTTCATTCTCAAGCCTTTCTTGTTGCTTCGCTTAGCTATTCACATCTTGTGCCTGGCTGTTCAAAACTGTGCATTGTGGATTTTCTAGTTGCGTAGCCAATTGTAATAATCTATTGATCTGTGCGGTAATTTACCAAGGACCTGGTTAGATTTGTCTGTACTGAAATGCCATAAGGCGGTTTCAAATCCAGGTTGCAGCAAATTTTTGTAAACTTTAAAAAATCAGAGGACTCTGGACATGATTACCCAAAACTCTGAAATTGATTGAAGATAATTACCCAAAAGAAAAGTTGAAAATTAGTTGATAACTACAGCTTTCCCCGTCATCTCTTGTGACGATTTGAAACAGTAGCAAGCGCAAAGCATTATGGTTCTCGTTCGTTATGGGATTGTTTACATTCAATTGTATAGAGATATAGAACCTAGGGGTATAATAATGTTTTCTCAGACGAAGACCAAAAGAAGACGGAGGATAGCGCAGACCACAGTCACCCCATAATTAATTTACTGTTCTGTGTTGCAGACTTCAATATGTGTAAACAGTAAAAGGTCAAAGAGTTGCGGCCCTTGCCTTTAGCTAAACTTTCTGGGTTTTTCTTAGTCACAGAAGTTTATTTTATAGTGGCATATTTTAAGTTTTTTTAAACCAATATAAAGAAGCATCTAGAATGATACTTTTTGAAATGTTTTGTAATTCTATTACATTAGGTATTATTTTAAATAGAAAGCACTGTATATTTTAATGTAATTGATGTAATCTTTCCTTCCTGCCTTCTAGTGTTCATCTACTGTATGCCTGGTTACCAATGTTCCGTCAAAGACAGAATGATGTACTCCAGCTGCAAAGCTCCTCTTCTCAGTGGCTTACAATCAGTTCTTGGTCTCGAGTGTACTAAAAAGGTAATCTGATTATTTAAATCAGTGTAATTTTTTCCTTTGTCCGTTTCCTCAAAGAGGAGCCATGATGATCTAGTGGTGAGTGTACTCAACTCTCACCTAAGAGGCAGTGAGTTTGAGCCCCTGCATCGCCACTTGTCATTTTTGGTTAATACCATCGGAGAGTATTTTCGAATTTTTTTTCACATTTTGCGCTGCACAGCAACTGCCTTGCAATGATTTGTACTTAAGATTTGATTTGTATGCCATTACATAAAGAAGGACCCTGAGTGGACATAGTGTTTTTGCGGGAACAAATTATTTATAGTTGTTTATTATAGCTCAAACAAAGACAACTTGTTTATTGACTTGTATTGTATAAACAAACTGTTTTACTTTTGGTGCTTTGCTTACCCACAGGGCAGCCTCTATAAGTCTTCAGAAGGTACTTGTATTATTTATTTAACATCTTAGTCTCTTATGAGTGGCATGAGTACTTCTTGTAATAATTAACAAGCTTAAGAGTTAATTATTTCATGAAGTACAAAGTGCAACTTATAAGAAACTAGGATTTATTAAATTCTTTATTATACCCCGTATATATTGTAAGCTGATCACTAGAAACAATCAATACAAGGGAATCACATGGTGAAAGAACTAACATTTGATGTACCACCAAATGAAATAGTTCTTTCACTTCATGACCTTGTCTCCACCTTGTCGCAAATTGTTTTGTTGCTGCAAGAGGTTCTGCGGTGTGTCCTTTAATTGTGCGTTTGTATTCAGGAGCTTTGGTAGCTTCATTGGTAGAGCGTCTGACTAGTAATCAGGAGTACTGAGATCAAGTCTTGATTACCAAAACTCTGTATATGATTTAAGGTAGTTTCTCAAAAGTCAGAAAATGATTGATGATAATTTCTGCTTTCCTTGTTGTCGCTAGTGACAATTCAAGGCAATAATACACATGCAAAGCATCATTGTTTCCGGTGTGTTATGCACAATTGAATACATTGAATTATATAGAGAAATAAAACCCAGGGGTATAATGATAGAATACTTTTAAACCTTTGCAGTTATGACACCTTGGTTGCAAACAATTTTCATATCTTTTTGTGTGTGAAGGCAAATGATACATCTATGGATCTTGTTACATGAATTTGTCAGACTGGCATCGTTAATTTGTTTGATTTTTGAGGGTTGATTCTGGGTTTTTTAAAGATATCATTAGGTGTTCATTTCTTTTTACTCTTTGTTTTTCAGATGGAAATCAGTGAGCCATCAGAACTGACTGCTGAATTTCTTCAGGATGAATGCCATCCCAAGAAAGATATTGTCCGCCAAAAGTTTGCTAAGCCCAAGGGGCCAGGTGGTCGTGGACCCAAAAGAATGATGAGACCTTCAGATACGGAATAATTGTTGTGTGCTGCTCTAAAGTTTACATTGATACAAAAGAGTTGCCAGTATTGCCTGATTGACTCATAATTTTAATACTGGTTTTGAAATAGAAAATATCAAATTGCGTACACTGTGAGGTGGAAAGTTCTAGAAATCATGACAACTGAGAAAGGAGAACAAGGATAATTATTACAGATGTGATCCTTTACATACATCTAAGAGTGGAGGATTTTATAAGTTTACTGTAATAATTTCTTTTTTTTGCGCAGTTGAATATTTCATGAAACTCATTGATTTTTGTCCAATTTATCAAATTTGACACCTTGCAAAATAATTATAGTTTTTCAAGTAAGAGAAATTATCTTGTGAATTGCGATAATTTTAATCTTGCAATATAAAAATCTGCAACTTTGGAATTATTCAACTGAGCAAATACAGATTTACAGTGCGGCTTTCATATACACACTAATTGTTAATGATTATAAATGTATATATGTCCTCACAAGTGCAATACCGAAACTAACTTTTTTCTTTTAGTTCTATGTAAAAGCTTCTAAGAAGTATATTAAGCCAAGTAGGAAGTTCTGTCAGGGATCATCATGAGAAATGTTTTCTATATACTCTTATTTCAAGGGCAACATCAAAATAAGCATTTTTGTGATTTCATACTTTGCGTCTTTGTTAAAGCATATCTAAATATCTTTCTCACTGTAGAGAAAAAGTCTTTGAGAGAGTTGCCTTAAGTGGTATTGACTTGAATCATGTCTCACAATTCAAAATATTAGATACAGACATCTTATCGTACAATGATGGTTGTTTAGGTTTTCACCCTAAATGAATCTATTTTTGTACCAAGCATGAGTCAATGTGCTTTATGCATGAATGATGTGGGATGTGTTGTGTATGTGCAATCAGCATGTTTGAGTGCTTTTGAAACTTTGACACACTGTTGTTTACACTTGTTGATAATGTTCATTTGATAGAACAACACTGTTTTGAAGTGTGCTAAAAGTGCTGTGGTAAAAAATCTGGGAAGTGTGTTTACTCTATGGTTAATGATTATTATAGATATTATTTATTATGTTTTTAAATTCTTTGATTTGAACAAATTTTACTGTATGTAAGGATGAAACTGAGCTAGTCTTGCTGGTCAAATAAAGTTTAAAGAATCCACTTGCTGTCTGCATAGGCTAAGAATTGTTAATGCCTGTCACCCCTTCGAGGGTATAGGCTATGAACAAATATGTTCACAATGTCCCTTTCTTGGATAGTTTTCACAGCTTTTGTGTGTGGAAAGAGCTTCACATTATTTAGTAATATGGCAGCTTGAGGTGCTGGATAAATAAACAAGATAGTTTGTACTTGTACTGAATTTTGTCAAACACTCAATATGTAGTTCTTTCTGAATATTAAATAGATACAATGAAAACATATTTATATGCAGCTGTCCATTGCATGAGGGGGAAGTATATAGTACTATTTTTATCTAATTGATAAGAAGTTCACATAACTGTGCGTCTATATTATAAGAACCTTTTTTGTTGGTTTGGCATTGTTGTTATGTTGATATCTTTATTGATTTCTGAATTCAAGAAAAATGTTGAAAATGAAGAGAGAAAAAAGGGGGAGGATCTATCACAACTCTTTCCTTGCTTTCTTTTTATACATCTCTGTAGCTAGCATGCATCCAAATTTGTATTGACCTAAAGAGGGATTTAAAAAGGTATGTTTAGAAATGTTACTTACATGCATTGGATCATTTGATCATATACTTTTGTATGTTCTGTACACTGTGGTGCTTCAAGAGTTTGTTTTATCCCATATAGAGTTTTGTGTTTTCTGAAATAAAACAATGCTAAAAAATATTAGATAACTAGAAGCATGTTTGTAGTGTTTTACCCTCATTTTCATTGGTCATCGATATCTATAAGTGTCTTCTTGTGTTAACTGGATTGACAGACACAATATATAACTCAGGTATTTTCACCTCAAAAACTTGAACTTTCCATTTTCACAAAATCCTTTACCTTGTTGGACATAGTTCTTCAAATTTCTTACCTACCTTGTACTGATTAGATTATTCTGCTTGGATTTAGTAAGTGACTACTTTACACACTCATGTTATTTACATTTAATGCCTGAAAAAAATGGTTTGGCAACAAACCTCTTGAGACCTGGGTTGCCCGACTCCATGGTCGTGATTGTCCTTTAGAGCCCCACTCCTTGCCACAATAGATTGCCAACTGTTTTGGATTCTGCTTTGATGAATCATCTCATGAAGTTGAAGGCTGGTTGCTTTCTTTGCATTCTCTATCAAGGATGTGGGAGGTCTTCCTTTTTACCTCCAACTTGCCTTGGAGAGACCTGGCAACACTAATAAAACAAGTTTTTTGATAGCCAGTTTACTGCACACTGTTGGAATCTATGCTCAAACCACAATGTGTGAGTGTGCTTTTTGAGCCCTGCTTACAAATCTTTTATTTGGCTACTGCACTTGAATAATGGCTCAACAGAAAGTTGTTGATTGAATGACTGTTCATTAATCTTTTTTGATAAAATTTGAAGACCTCTATGGATGTTACTATGATTGTTTTGTTGTACGCAGCATTTAGTACAAGAATTTTCTATCATTCAACAAGTTTTAAGCCCAATATTTTTCAAGTTTTAGAAGAAAAATTATTTACCAATGGAACCCTATGTACTCAAAAAGATTTATTTTTGTTTCTGTGTTCTTATTCATTCCTGATTTTATTTGGTTTTATTCCATGTGTTCATTGCCCAAAATATCCATAACATATATGAAGTGTTTGTTTTAAGTGTCTTTCTCTCCTCACTCCCACCACCTTCTTATGCAAAATGATTGTTGATTTGTTGAAGTGTTGTTATGTTTTTGTGATGTTTCATATTAAAATGAGATTGAAAAATGTTACTTTTTCTGTTTTTACAATCTAGATAGAATAAATATGACCTGAAGAGAAAAATGTAACAGAACTGTCTGTAAATAAAGCAATGTTAAAATAATAGTTTTGACAAAATGAACATCAGATTGTTAGCAAAAATGCATTATATTTTAAAACCCTTTTTCATGGTTAATATCTAAATTAAGAATTGTGACAAGCATCTCATTTAATTATGACCCATTTATTTAATTAATTTGAATGTTTCCTTTGATAAGGGAATACAGTAGACTGTATGTTTGAAAATGAATTTTTTATGGACTTTATTGACACTGACCTGAAATGATGGAATAAAATATTCAATACACTCACAAGACATTTTTATCTTCTGCATATGTTTTCTTAGCATTACAATTGATGCATTTAAACTTAAGCTCCTAGCTAGCTAACTACAATGTTAGGACACCTTGCAAAAAATAATCTAAATATATCACATATCTATCTTTTTTCTTTTGTTTAGTTGCTATCAACCCGGACAAAGCCTTGGTCAAGAGCACACCAAAAGGACTGATCTTGTATTATCCAATGCTTTACACTCTCATGTTTGAACATTTTAATGTGCCATTCACCCATAGCATAGGGTAACAGATTCAGAAAGTACCCTATTATTTATATTGCCCAGAGTGACTGTTGAAAACATTAGGTTACTTTTGCCTATGGAGAGGATCTTGTGCATTAAGTCGTGCAAGCCATGCTTTCAGTCTTAGGGATTAAAATTGGAGTAACTCATTTTAAACATTTAAATGTTCGTCAAGCTAGGGCTCAGCAAGATTTCTCCAAAGACTAAAGAGTTTGTAGATAAAACAAAGAACAATTAGTTAAATTTTTAACGATTTAAAAGATTAAAAAAAACAAAGGGACATGTGATTTGATTTAAAAGAATACATACATATGCACAATTCAAGGCATAAATCAGAACTTGAAACATTTAATGTAAGATATCTGTCAGTCTGGTGATACTCAAATAGCATGAGTCAGTATTTGTAAATGGTATACACCTGTTGCAAGTTATTGTCCACATGTACTTCAATTAGATCGTGGGTTTTGCCCTAGCTCTACATTGCCTAAGTGGAACACATTTTAGTTCCTGCAGCCTAAAGGTTACTCTTTGTCACACAAAGAAGGTATTTTTTGAAAAAGCGTGCTGCTGTTGACTTTTTCCATGTGTCAGAGTGAGGATCGCATACTGAGATCGCGATTAACATAAGAGAAGTAAAACTTTTCCTTGATCCTAGAAGGTGTGTTGGCGTTGTTCAAATCCAGTGAAAACCTCGATAGTTGGTATCGTCAGCCCCTCATAACACTGACACCAATATACCCTCAGTAGACAACCTCAACGGACAACGGGCAAATGTGCCACTATCTATTAACTCTCTTCACACTTCTGACAATGTCCTTTTAGCAGTCTTGTTTTCCCCAAAATATTGTCCTCATGGGGAAATTTCACCAAATTGACCCTCTTTTACTGCTCACGCAGTACCACCAGGTCAAGCCTTTGTTATGTGGGTATGGTAAAAACGAAATACTTCAGTCCCATATCTCCTTCCACCCAATCTTCCATTCCACAACCTCTTCATGCAACACCAATAGCTGCCCTTGCCGAGAACACTTGACCATAGATATTATCAAAGCAAAAGCCGCGGAGCTGCCGAAATTTTGTAGATTGGTTAAAAATGATGCACATTTAGAGCAATTAAGAGCATATTATTAAAGAAATGGCCGAGAAGCGGACGACATTTTTGAGGTTAGTTAAAAACTGTGCACATTTAAAGCATTTTGGATCTCAAATGGGGGGGGGGTGACTTTTCCCCATATCCCCCTGGCTACGCGCCTGGTAGATAAAACAAGCATTTTAAAAGGATAGCAAATATTATCTTATTATTATGGAGCTAGGAAAATTTAAAACGGGATGTCTATACACATTTTTCCTAGGAAGTATTAGTTTGACAAGTGATGCTTTTCTTATAGTATAGTTTCATGTGTTGTGGATCGGGTAGCCATATTTTTTTTATTTAAAGCCTAATTTTTACGTTATTGAAGATTAAAAAATTGAGCCGTCGTTGTTGCGTGTTCCCGTCCTGCGTTTAACCGTCGTTGTTTGTAAACATTTAAGAGAATGCGTTACGTTAAAACTGGGTCAATTAAACACTCTAGGTACGTACAAACATACTAGGTACCGTAAAACGGGGTTACTTTGCCTCAGGGTACAACTTTGCCTCTTTTCGTGCATGTTTTGAGCTAGGTACTAGGCGAAAATAAAATGTATGAAGTGATGAGTAATACATTTTTTTTTTATCCTGCATACTATGGCGTACATATCGGCACCATAATTTCGATTTAGATTTCCTTCAGCAGAAGATAGCGAACGGTGAACTGGGTTGATATTTTGTAGCATTTTTATTCTTCCAAACTTCTTATTACTACATATATTTCCACTGTGTCAGTAATATGATAAATACTACATCTTATATGTTAAAAGATCATTATTTTCTTGATTATAATCATTTTTGGTC
>JAUUEB010476002.1:0-11352 GCA_032362205.1 Clione limacina | reverse complement strand
AGACTGCTGGTAACCCTGGCCCTGGCCGACCCCCAAAGTCATGGGACGAGGTGGTCAAAGAAGACCTAAGAGAAACCTGCCTTGACCCGAGCCTAGCGCTAAACAGAGAAGCCTGGAGAACTGCCATTGCATTGAGAACAGTCTAACCCATGCAGTTTGGACAAATAGACTTAAATGATGATGATGATGATGAGTAAAATGCTTAAAAACTAGAGAAATTAGACTTTGACTAGCTCACATACAGGTGCATAATTGTCTGTCAAATGTATGGATGATATTTTTGTGGTCAGCAATCAGTGTTGTAGTTTAAACTACATGCTCTATTACAGTATTAATAGTATAGTCATATTACAATAATTGTTTAAAGATTTTGTCTATGATTGTGACGACGAGTACTTAGCAAAGAACAAAAGGAAGTCTGAGACACAAGCAGACCTGTCCACATGGGAGATGAAAGTAACCTGGTGTTTTGCTAAGTATCCTCCCCAACAAATACAAGTGGAAACCTGTCTTTTCAGGTTGGCGGCTGAGCGTGAGGGCAACCTCCTCACCCCAGAAGAATTACATGGGTTACTAAAGGCAATTTGCACAATCTTCTAACCAATGTTGAATTAGTTTCAGTTGAGGAATGGAAGTTTGACATACAGAGAGAAAGATAGTAACATTACTGCCTTCAAGAAAACAATATTTGATGAAGTGACCTTTAACTTTTTATCCATTGTGATATTTTCTTTATATATAATGGTAGATGCTTTCAAGTAAATAGGTAGGTGTAAGCAGGTGGACAAAGACATCATAATTTATCTAATCTGTAAGAATATTCAAAATGCAGGCTCTTCATCAGGTCAAACGAAATTTTGTCAATCGTTTATTTCTTCAGGTTTTTGGTGTTTGACCCATGAAATAATGTGAAATTTGATTTTATTATTCTCCTAGGATTGTTCCGGAGGGTAGTTACTGCTGCAATGCGATTGCTTCAGCTAGAGTCTCCTGCCTGTGTGTACAGTGTCGGTCAGATCAACCAGCATATGGTGGCAGTGAGCAGTGTTTGTCCAACCTTGACCTTACATTGGTGCTATGTGCTCATACTACTCAACTTTGATGACAGAGGACTGTGGAGCACTGTAGTTCAGACACCACCCTCATACAAAGTCATGTCTCATAGGTCAGTGTCATCAGTAGAAACTTTGACATATCCAATGTTCTCATGTTATAGCATCCTTTAAATTGTTTAATTTATCCACAGTTGACTGATCTTATTGCCAAGGAAGTCAAAACCTGATTCTCCAATCCATATCTTATCCCATCCTTTATCAATATAGAACACTTGAGACTACACCTGGGAAGCAAACACCATGCCATTTGGGCACTAGAATATGCGTAGCGGATACATGACTTTGGTTGCCAATTTAAATACACAGTTATAGTATCCCTCACAGACACCACAGATTCCAACTTCATCAAGACAACGGTAAAAGAAGAGAACAAGTGAGACAGCTTATGAAAAAATAAAACTGAAACCATTTAGATTTGATGGTGTCTGTGAGAGTAATTAGACATAGTGTACTTTAAGTTTGCAAACAAAATCCTGTAGCGTCTCTCCTACGTGAATTCTAGTGCCCAAATGACACAGTGTATGCTTCCCAGGTAGTCTCAAATGTCCTTTAATGATCAATCATATTGAGATGTGAGAAGGCTTTTTTTTTACTTACTTGGCAATGAGATTTGTTTTAGGAATGCCTTCTCTGTTTTTGCTGATGTGACCTTTATCCTCAATTTTTCATGTCACTAAATTCCAAACACAGAATTAACTAAAAACGGCATTCATGTCAAAATGCTGCGTAAATAGATAAGCTACACACTGTATTTTACATACTATTGAATAAGCATTTATTACCTGTTATTTCAGCGTTTTAAGCTATTTAAAATGGGTGCTTGTTCAAGTCCATGAAAGACTTAAAAAAAATTGGGATGTGTTCATCAGCTGAAAACCAGATATTTCTAAGAGTTACGGTTCAGGACTTTTTTGTTGGTTAATAATTAAGAAACACCATGTATATCAGACCTTTTTTAAGTTGAGGAAGGGGTACGCTATTTATCTTTTTTAAACAAACTTATTTTTTGATTACTTGCTGGTTCATCTAAAACGAGGGTTGATAATAATTTGATAAGGGTTGACATTTTTCTGATTTTGTCACTGCTTCTTATCCAGGGGTCGGTTTGCTCAGAACTCAGAAGACCATGATGCTACATTGAGCTCCCAACAGAGGTCATCCCAGTGTTGTGGCTTGGAAATGTTGAGACGAGGAGGGCTTATACTTTTCTGTGATTATGTGGTGAGAACAAAACTTTTTTTTAATTTGAAACAACACATTAAGTAAGGGATATTATATATATTACTTGTGGCTTAGTACCCGGTCTTGCCCGAGAAGAATACTTTTTAACCACCATGTAGACCTCTGTCTCTCTCTATATGCCCCCACCCCCCTAGTTTTAAAACAATCTGTATTATGTATTAACTATTTTTATCAGCTGGTGTTTACATTGTCTATTAATAGAGAAAGATAATGTTGTGTTCATTGAACGTGCGGGCCCACCTATTATAAGTACATGCAGATATGGTTCATGTTTGATGTTTGTTCATATTGAAATTTAGATTCATGGCACGTTTTTTTTACAGAGAAAACAGTAAAATACATTCGACATAATTACACCAAAAGCTTAACTACACATCTGGTAATATCTACCAACATTTTGCTAAAGTTCAGGTCTATTAAGTCAAAACTGTGGCTGTAATTCCATTGCATACACATATTCCAGTCAGCCAACCAGCCATAAATAAACTAACAGATTTTGAATATTTTTATTTAGATTATTTAATGTTTAAGACTGAAAGCTTTATAATTAAAGAGAGTGACTATTTCTGATAGCAGACGAGCAAATAAAAAACAAATAGCAAATATAATTGACCCTGTATCTCTGTATATTCCTATAGTGTGAAAATCTAAGTGATGCAGAACACATGACCTGGCTAATTGTCAACCATGTGAGTGACCTCATTTTGTTATCACAAGAGTCACCTGTGCAAGACTTTATAGGGTGAGTAGGTTTTGTTTTTGTACAACTGTTTCCTTTTATTTTTAGAAAAGTGAAAATAATCTTGTGTTTGATAAAACTGGCTGTCACTTCAGCGCTTTTTTATTTTGTTATTTGTCAATTAAGTTTCCATAAGCAATTCAGTTATAGATATCATTTTATAGCTATAAATATATTTTTTCCCAACAATTATAAGTTGTCAGTAAAAATTACTGACATGCGAAAAGCATATCAATTCTGAGATCGAGAAAGCTACACACTCACTTACAAATACAGACAACTGTATTTATTGTAAGATGTGTGTATGATTGGTTTTTAAAGCCACCCTTAGCAAGGCTTTCAACAGATTCCTCTGTATCCTGTAAGTTTCTGCTGTGTCTCTGGTTGCGCACTAAAAGATCAAATGACGCACCATTCCCAAGTCGCCAAAAAATACTTGTTAACGAATTCAGTTTTAAACTTCAGGATATTGCAAACTGTGGTAAGACTCGATCGTAGGGTTTATGGGGTTAGGGTTAGCGAGGGTAAGTTTTGCATCTCTTTTTCACAACCACTTTTTTTCTGCAATTATTTTTGTTGTAACTACTTATTTTCACATTTTGCAATTTTTCACGCCAATTGTTTGGGCGTTTATAATGTTTTAAATGATAGTTTTTTGGCTGGAGGGGAAATGACCTGGCCTATGGAAAAACATGATGCATTTCTGTGTGTATACATGTAAGGGGGTAAAGATATATGGGGGGTCTGGCTTTTTTAGTTCTTTTAAGTTTCAAATTTGTTTGATGCTACAAGTAGAATTGTTTGATTTTTCTGAAATAATTTTGAAGAGTAAGGGATTCAAATTTCTGAACACTTTGATTTCAGGGCCATTCACAGAAACTCAGCAGCAAGCAGCTTGTTTATTCAAGCTATACACGCCCGAGGAGACAGCATCAATAAGGTGATTAGTCTGCTTGTTTTGTCGTAGGTTTTTACCATTTAATTTTTCACCAATCAGACAACTAGTGACTTGATCTACTATCCATATGTTGATTCTTGTTATTTAGAGATTCATAGATTCTAAGGTAGTGAATGAGATACATATAGGGGCCACTGACAAAAATCTTTCACTAACACTTTTAACATTTTCATCCAAGGCCAAATCAATTTGTTTTATTTTTTTATATCTCTGCACTGACTTCTCTTTTTATTTTGTTAAAGAGCATTTTTATGTAAGAATATCCCCCATCATTACTTCAATGTGAGTGACAGAACAGGTTTCGCTACCAGTCTGTAGGTATTAAGATAAAAGATGTTTTGGAAGTAGACCTCTTTTTAATAATTTCAGGATCTTTCTTTGAATAATCTTTTATATTTTTAAATGTACAGCTCTTACTATTTCAGAACCATTGATTCAAATGATTTGGCATTTTGCAATTGTCCAACTTTGGGTGTTCAACAATTTTCACCTCTCAGTGACTGTCGAAAATGCTCCTGTTTTTTCTATTGATTATAACCTTGGTTTAAAAAACAAACAACATAGAAGTCTTAAAAGTATCTGCAACATCTATTCATTCATGATTAAGTTTAATGTAATGAAAATGTGTGTGAGTTGATTGTTTTCTTTTCCCTATATTCTAAGCCTCGTTTGGTAAAGCGGACTCTGCGCTGCTTGGAAGCTGTTCACATTTCCCAAAGTGGATCTCTTGTCGCATTATTGGTGGATACATTTCTAGGCAGCCATCAGCTGGCCATAGCTAGGCTCACAGATTCTATTGTTTGTCACCGTCTTGAGACTCTATTAGGAGAATCATCAGAGGTAAGTTCATGGTAAATGAGTTGTGCTAATGTTTTGAGTGGGAAAATAGTTAACCATGATTTATTGTTAATTAGCTTTATTTTGGACAGCTTCGTTTTGCATCATTAACACCATGAGATAAAATAGTAGGGGTTGTCATTCTTCTTTTTGTGCTTCGTAGGGGTTGTCATTGATAATTGTGATTAATGAATACCATAATACATTGAAAATAAGCTACACATTCAGACATTTTTCTTGTTTAACTTGTATTGAGAAAAACTTATTTTTTATTTTTCAGGAAATATCCAAGCAGCTTCCAAAAGAAGACATAGAAAAACTGTTACATTTCATGAAGTCAAAGGGGTTAATACAAAGGTGAGCTGTCATTATATCATTTTATTAGTAGACAAAATAATATAAAATGTGTCAATACTTTGTATGGGAGGAAACTTTTGCAAAAATACTAATCAATGGTTCACTTTGTGATAAAAGCATACAATTTGGCACAGAAGTCCATTAAGAAGTACTTATCCACATTGAACCTGAACCGAACTCTGGAGTTAGTCCAGATTTGCATAAATCCAAGATGGCTGCCACTTATAAAAGCTAATACATAACATTCCTAAGAGAAATCCTCCTGACAAGTTGAGATCATCTTTAAAATAATGTATTTCAGGCACCAGAGACTAGCCTCGTTGCTAAGTAAGCTTTGTACTGCTTTGGGCTCTACATCACAGACAAGTCTATCACCTCAACGATCTCATCCACTTAATGGACCAGTCATGAATGTGGCAAATGTAACAGTGGACAAGGTAATATATATCAACCTCTTGTCTTGTCTTGTCAGGTAGTCCCAAATCTGGTAAGACCATATCACTGGGACGGTGTTGGATGCGCATGCTGAGTCAGGGGCCCTGACAGCCAACTCTTAAATGTTGGTACTGAGTTGGCTGAGGTAGTAGACTGGGGCAGTCTGTTCCATTCCGGGATGGTTCTTGCTGAGAAGTGATTTTGGAGCTCTTTGGTGTTACAGCGAGGAACTAGAAGCTTGTCCTGTGTGGCTAGTCCTCTTGTAGCTCTGGGGTTCCTCTGGATGTCCAGTTCTGAGGGCGAAACTGCAACTTCCTCGTGGAGTACCTTGTAAAGGAAAGCCAGTCTACTCAGTCTGCGTCGTTCCTCCAAGGTCTCGAGTCCAAGGGACTCTAGCATACTGGTCACACTAGAGTAACATTGGTAGTTGATCCACCGGGCAGCGCGTTGTTGTACTCCTTCAAGCTGAAATTCATTTTTTTTTTAATTGCATCAGCTCTTTATTATTGGAGATATCAACAATTGTTTACAAGATGTTTGTTTTCAGATTTCTATTGACAAAACATATGTAACTCAATTTGAATGCCTTTTGAAGAACAGTTTGATTTTCAGTGTGAACAGAAGTTATTTTTTATCATCAGAAATGTATTGGAAACGTTAAAGGGTCCCATGCAGGTTATTTTGATTGCTTTTTTGACTTTCCCAAATAGAAAAGGACATGGATACAATTATTTTAAGTCGAGCAGTGTCATACGTTTAAACTTTTCCTTTTTATCCACTTCATCTGCTTAATTGTGATAACTGAGGAACCGTTAAAAATAATGTCACATCATTTAGTTTAAACAAAACCTGCACCTCAAAAGCAAGTTCTGTTCAAATCTTATGCTTATTGTAAAATTATTGACAACGATATTAGCCATTCTTAATAATGAATTGAAACACGAACCTTGAACTACAGTCTGTTATGTGTCAACTTGCACTCGTCACTGCGGAGTGGCAAGTTGCTTTCTGATAGCAATACTTTTGTTTTGACCACTAAGTTTATGTTTGATTTTTTGTTTATGTTTTTGATTTTAGTGAAAAAGTAGAGACTTTAACAGCTTAGACAGATACACAATATAACCATGCAAGAAGACAATTAGGTTTGTTGTTTTAATGTTAGTTTTCCTCTTTTCTTTCATTCAGGAGTTTTACTTGTCTGTAGTAAAAGAACAGTGTTTTCAATTAAACCCCAGAACCAGGGAATGTGCCTTTCTTCTGCAACGACTGGAATATCCAGACATTCTCTCCATCACAATGACTTCGGTTAGTAATATTTATTTATAAAAACTTATTAAACACTTTAATTGTTTATCCTTTTTTCAAAAGACATCATTTGTGTCCACATTACAACAATGGTCATCAAATTTTGTCATAAGTTGGGTTAAATAGGTTTCAAAGATATTGTCATTTTTTTTTAAATTTTGACTTAATATTATGAAATATAACTTGCTACAATCAAGAATGTGTGCGATCTAAGAAGTCATGGTATACTCTTTTAGGAGTTTTTAATGCAAAAAATGTTACCAACTTCAACACAAAATATATTCAACAGGAAAGGTATGTTTAATAGGCAAAACATGTTTTTTAAAAACTCTTACTTAACATTGCCTGTTCAAGATCTGGTACTTATGTAGAAGTAACATGGAGTAAGTTTGCTTTTAATTAATAAATGCTTTAACATTTTATACAAGTTTGAGATATGTTTATTGGTGTAACATTTTTTTTCAGGAATTTAATCTTCCAGTGTTGGAGGAATGTATGTCTCTGGGAGCATTCCGCTCCTTGCTAAGGTACAACCGTGATTTTGAGGCTGGTAACTTAAGTCCTCTGACTGCTCAAGGAGAAGGAAGTCTAGATCCACTTTTCCAGGCATCTCAGCTGACGTTGTTCAGACACATGAATAATGTTGTAAATCAGCTTCCTGTCCCACACCAGTGCCTATTTTTTACAGGTAATATTTTCTTTCTTTTAAACATCTCATCCCTAATGAAACTAAAACTGAAAATACTGATACTGGACAACCGAATTCTTGCCAAAAAAATGCAAATATTCATTATTATTATTTACAACTTAAATCATGAACACTGTAATCATTACTTTTGCTACAATACTTTGTTAATTTAATGCTAAGGTGGGGATTGAGGATTTATAGCTTGTATGGAAAAAAAACCATAAGGATTAATCATGAGTGGTCATGTGACCAACAAGCTATAAATTCACAAATCAAAACTCTGAAGCATAAGGATAAGCAACTTTACCTTTAAGGAGTCTGAAGTATGAAATCTATTGTTGTTTCCTTGACTACTTGTTGACTTCCTTGGATAGAGACTGAGCAGAGGTCATGTCAGTATTCTAGTGGTCGACTTGTTGTGAATTATTGTCATGTGAGGTAGAAGCTTTGTTTTAAGTGGAATTATGAGTTTGAGAAGAACAGGTCAATCTTTGTGCCCTGTTTAGTAATGGCTTACCATATTTTTCTCGATGGCTTCATTCAGCTGTGGAAAGGTCTTCTAGTTTGAGTTTCTCGCAAGAAGATGGAGAAGATAAGATTACCTGAGTCACATAACATCACACAAAGCCATCAAGAGGTTGACCAAACTGTTCTACAGACTCCTTAGGTGAAGTTATTTCATCTCGATGAACACTCAGGAGGCCAACAAGTTTCAATCTTTGATTATATTATTCAGAGCGGAATGTGATCAATTATTATTTGTGACCCTGTATATTGTTTATAGATTTAAATGGAGTAATAAAGTGATTTCCTTTCCAGAAAAAATTTGAAAACAGAAATTGAATACATTTTGTTTGTAAAGCCTTGACATGGATTTTGTATGAGAAAATAACCAGAAAGAAGGATTTAGTAACTAATTTAGATAAAGACTTTAGTAACATTTTCAGGAAACCTAAAACACATTATGCTCAACTCATTTATTATCTAGATTGTGCACCAGCATCAAGTTTGCACTACATGGACCGAATGGAAGAGCTGTTTACAGATGCTGCTTGGGTGGAGTCAAATTTTAGTATAGCTGCTGCTCTTGTTCGACATCAAGTGGCCCTTAATCAATTTCCTTGGCATGCTAGGTTGCAAGAAGATTCACACCATGATGTCATCAGGTTTTCTGTTCTTTGTGCTGAGGTAAGATGGCCATTGGTGTATGCAAGGTGAAATTGAAAAGAAAAGTCAATTTTGCATGATTTGTATAACCATGTCTTTAGTTTTCGATAGTATCTAGAAAGTATTTATAAGCTGTGAGAAGTGATATAGCCAGTATGTTAGATTATGTGCTGTACATGTTACTTACATATTTTGTTCAAGTTTAGAAAACAGGTGCTGCTTTATTTTGTTTAAAAAAAAGGAGGAATCTCTTATTTATGTTATTATCTTAAATCTTGCCTATATGATAAAACGTCTGCATATTTTGGTGTACACTATCCCTTTAAGAGACAACAATCTCAGACTGACTTCAATATTTGTCTGATCTCTATTTTCTAACTTTATCATCTATCTATTTAATTATTTACCCCAATTTAATTGATTCCTTATCAGGATTTTGTCTTCTTTGTTTTGTGTTTTTCTTCCATTGTCATCATTACCTTGTTTCTCTCTTTTTTTAAGGTTCCCTGCAATGTTATGTGTCATGACAAGACTACTCAATTTTATTAAATGCTCTTTACCTGTTACCTGTCTCCATTGCCGTGATCGTCCATTTGAGCCCCACTCTTTGCCACAATTGATCGCCATCTGTCTCAGTCTCTGCTTTGATGAATCATCTCATGAAGTGGAAGGCCGGTTGCTTCCTTTGCATTTTCTGTCAAGGATGTGGGAGGTCTTCATTTCCTCATTTTTTACTCCAACTTGCCTTGAAGTACTGTTGACATCAAGTTTGTTTTGGCATTTCTGATTGCATGGTCCATGTACTTGAGTCTTTTTTAATTGACTTCATTTAGCATCTGCCTTTGTACATCCAGTTCCTCTAGGAGGTCACTTTCATTAGTTCTCCTGTCAGTCCATTTGACTCGCAGCAGTCTTCTGTAGAACCACATTTCTGCTGCCTGGATTTTGTTTTCATCTTCTTTTTGTAGTGTCGATGCTTCACTGCCGTACCAAACAACTGACCAAACCAGGCATTTTAGGTTTTTTGTTTTAAGGTCTACTGGGATTCCTCTGTCCTTCCAGATGCTGTTGAGCTGTATCATCTTCTACATTTGATATCTTTGGTACAAGTTCCATCATTTGTCTTAATAGAGCCCAAATACTTTACATTTTCCAAATTGTTCACTTACAGTATATTGTCTGTTGATTTTCATGATTTATATCTCCTGAAATTTACATCACCTTTGTCTTTTTTGCATTCAATTAAGTCCTACTTTGCTTCCAGCAGCATATACTCTGTGCAATATTCTTCTCATGCTTGTGAGGGCTGTGTCATCTGCATACCTTAGATCTGTTACATTTCGCCCACCAATTTTAACTCCCATATCTTCAATATCAGCCTTCCTCATAACTTGTTCTGTGTACAGGCTGAACAGGTGTGGCGTGTATACACTCTGTCTGACCCCTTTTTCTATTCCAAAATAGTCAAAATGTTCACCATTTCATCTTATGTCACAATATAATGACAAAAAAATCAAAACATAAGAGAGCAAATGGAACATATCACAACCTTTTGACCAGTTCAATACATTTTCTGGGAACCCTACTCATTGTCAGTTAATATTTTGAATTTAATTTAAATTTCTTATCGGAAAATGTGGTTAGTCTTGCCAAGAAATTTAAAAAACAATAAAAATAGAACAAAACAAATAGATTAATATTCATCAGTGACAACCAATAGTTTGTCTGGCTCACCTTAAATTTGTCTCCCAGCAACTTGTGGGCTATTTCCTCCTGTTCATTGACAGAGGAGCTAATGAAGCCAGAAAATGCAGACAATACTGAGCCTTTGTCACTAGCCTGAAAGATAAATGTCAGATTGCAGAATGAAAGATTTTCTTCTGTTGACTATGATGCACAAGAATTACACAAGTGTTAAACATGGCATCTTTGTTATTTTAACGTCCCTATATTCACTTTAATGCTTACATCAAGCTAACTTAAAAATTCAGACATAAAAAGCTAGCTATAACAAACCAAGTTCCTGCATTTAAGGACAATCCAGGACAAGAAAGTCCTACCTGCTAAATAATGGTCACTCTTGTAGCGAAAATGACAGATTACTTTTGAAGTTAAGAGCGGTTGTCACTTAAGAAAAGGATGTATCAAAGTGTTAAAAACGTTGGTGTGTAAAGAAATCACTAACCCAAAATTATGTAAACTGACTAAAGTTTACTTCATGCAAACTGAAAGTAGACATAAAATTTTAATGAGCAGCTCAATAGCAATAGTTTCAATACAAATGTCCTTTAGGAAAGACCCTAGCAGTATACAAAAAACAATAATTTCAAGGGTACTTTTTTCAAAAGATCTGATAGCCTTATGCTACAGCAAAACAACGGAAAAATAGACATAGTAGTAAAATATATGTTTTTTTTGTAATATAAGACAACTCATCATCATCATCATCATCATTTTAAGTCTATTTGTCCATGCTGCATGGGTTAGACTGTTTTCAATGCAATGGCAG
>JAUUEB010475991.1:0-11353 GCA_032362205.1 Clione limacina | reverse complement strand
CACACACTCTTTTTATATTTGAATACACAGTCCCGACGCCAGATGGGGACAGAGGAACCAGCCTTCGTAATAAATCTGCTGTCGAACTGACTAAATTAATGCTAAAAATATTCGTTATTGTCAGATTTGTACGGGGGTACATCTATGGGACCCCATTTCAAAGGCTCGCTTGATTTGCGCCCTTAGATAATGCGCGATCAATAGTTCACATTTCGGCCACACTTTAATCTCCTAAAAAATTATAATGATAATTGCAATTTAAGAAATGAATTGACTAGATAAATAATTGTAGCTTAATCCCGACAGACCAATCACAGACATCCATGTACGATATCAGTGTATTATAATGCATACACGTGTATTGCCAAATATGTTTTTTTTTATATATGCATTATAATAACATATAACAAACTGCCAAACGGCATTATATCTGGTTATAAAACTGGCACTTGGAGCATCTCATTAACGTAAGTGCTGTGTATTCAGCTGTAATATATAACTAGTCCCATTTGCATTATCATCGTAACAAAGAGTTACTTATGACGTAATTATGAATGAAAAAATGCCTTGATGTTACAGCCGGGTGCAATCAACATATTAATGCAAAGCATTCTTCGATCTTTTTGCCAAAGCAAATCGTTCAATCTTGAGGCTACACAGTGATATGTCTTTGGTTGGCATAGAGGATTATATACTAAACATAGCGTAAAGTGCAAATACAAATCAGAATGACTTAAGAGTAACCTCCCATCCTAACTCGTATATATAATATGAATCGTCAAAAAGAGACGATGTATTAAGTGTGATAACATTAAGCTTCCAATAAGCGTACATTCATATACGACATCAATTAGCTATGTCAATATGCGCTAGCTTTCATCATAACGCTAATGATTACTTAACCTGACAGTTCTGCCAAGAATGATTTTGTCTCGTTCTGTAAACGAACATTTAATAATTCAGTAGAGTTGTTTCTTTTGGCGTCTTCATGACGTTGGAATATGTAGAGGGAATGGAATCGTATACATCTAACAACCTTATAATGGGAACGTCATTATGAATAAAAAATAAACAGATGCTATAAAAATAAGACATATTAAACTCAAACCCAATCAGGAATATTAGGCAAAGTAGATGGCAAATGTTGTTAGGCGGACACGTCTTAATAAACACATGGAAGGTATTTTCGGCGATAGTGTTACTCAGACAAAAATGGTGCTGCCACACCACTGATATAAATTCACAAATCCTACCAAGTAAAAAATATATCGACACTGGGCCGACCAATAATACGTCATTGCCAGGACCCATGCAAGACCACTCCTCAAAATATATTGGAAAGGCCCGTTATCATAAGTATATCCCTCGCTGTAGAGGCAGACGCTTTAACCACTCGACTATAAGGGCTTTGGAATATAAAGGGAATGAGTCAGTGTTAGTGTTTATGACAGTTTTCACAACAGATCATTCATGTTAGGAAAAACAAAACAAGTAAAGCATAAATAAAATCAATGTCGTTTTGTTTATTGATGTATAAAAACAACAGATCTGTTTAACTCAATTACACTTTTTTAAGTACAGTTTTTTAATTACTACACCTTAAACAAAGCCGTTTACAATTCAAACGAAAATGCATTTAAGGCACTGTTGCCTTTTTCAATTACTCATATATGAAATAAACAATATTAATGAGAAATTACACAAATGTAACTAATCAAAAAGAGAAATGAAATCAAACATAACACAAATGTAAGTAATCTAAAATCAAAACATAGCTTCGAGCTTGCCTGATGTTTGCAGGAAAATAAAATAGATAACTACACAATGGATGAGGCACCAAATGTAATTGTGGGTTTGCTGTTAAAAAAAGAAACAAGACGTAAAGTGGTTAGTTCCTACAGTAGAAAATGTATATTACGGGTACATTAGTTGAGAGGATGAGCGAATAATAATAGGAAGAAAGACGTTTCAAAACATCAGACAGTACGAAAAAAAGAATGGATTTTTAAGGAAAACATCAGTTACCACAGTCGTCCAATACATGATCTCGGGAAACCAATCATACATTATAATAGAGTATAGCAAATGAAATTATATAAGGATATCACAGAACCGAAACACGAGATAGAGGTTTGGAGACGTACCATGATTGTCGCAAATAGAGGAGAGAGCATTTATATGGTAATCAAAGGACAAAAGAGCAATGTTGCTAGATTCAAGAGGCCTCAAAGTGATTACATGGCCTCCTGATATTTCATTTACAGTTCTCTCTTAGATTGCTGATATGTTTCTACGCTTTTTGTTTAAAAATGATTTGAAAATTACTATTAATCAAGGACCATGACCAATTCATGATTGAACAATAATTTCCCTTAAACACAACTAGAATGTTGGGTCACTAAACGCTCCCCCAATTCGTCGATTTGGTCGTTATGCTCCCTCTCATTGCAATGTTATCATCACAACAATTCAAAGGTGGCAGGGAAAAACTCAAAAAATGAAGATAGTTTTATTTTCCATGAGGTGGTTTAACCTGTAATATTCTATCCACATGCACTATCCTAAAGGATAAACAGAGACACGTATCCAAGCAAAATGCTTTTGTAGCGGTGTTTTGCGAAACTGACAATAGTTGAGCGTCCAATTCAATGCAATTCCATTTAATGTGGACATTTGCATGTAATCTTCGAGAGGCGACAGTGCGTCAACGTGATAGTGAGATTACTGCTTGAACTCAATACACATTGGGCACATTTAGTATCTTGCAATCTAATTGATACCATTTGAGAACTGTGTATACGTGTATAAGTAGTCAATTGTAAACTTGAATGTGTCAGGGGTGACTTTGGATTACTAACGCATACGGAGAACATTTTCAATCAGTGTATGCAATGCATCAACAGGATCAATATAAGCGCTCTATATAAACAAATAAAATCGATTACAAGTGTTTTAAATATAATATAACAAACTGAATGAAAGACTCTTCTAAATCGGATAAATGGTTTTATCGAGATCAAATGAGTAACAAAAATTGTTTGATAGCAAAACATATGTTAAACAAACACTCAATTCAGACAAAAACAAGAATTGACAACGTTTGAACGAATGGTCGAACAAAAACAAGAAAACATCCGACTTAATACACATGGACGGATTTAACAACCTTAAGGCTATGTATGGATCTTTTCAAAGCAGTTAACGGCAAATACAAATTGATGTAAATGTAGTTCTTGTGTGGTATATGAACATTACATCATACGACTAATAATTGTGTTTTAAATACAAGATTTTCTTATTTCTCAAACTCACATCACGCGACTATTCATGTGTTAGCTAAGTATTCAAAATGTTCCACATCTAAATAGTTCTTTACAGTTCTATGATACTGCTGATAATTTAATTTTAAAAAGGTTGACTAGCTAAAAAACATATTATATCAATAATTTGTTAGTAAAGCAAAACAAACAATAACAAATAATTCTTAGCCCCATATGACCGAAGGAAATATTAAAAAGACCTGACACTCACACTACAAACACCTTACCCTCTTTTGTCCTTGTTTGTGCTCTTCATATGCCAAAATGTATTGCTTTGTTCAACGCCACAATATTCAACAACAACACATTTGCCTGCATAAAGGTTAACCAGCCTTTTTTCTTAATGCGGGAGTAGTTTGCCCAAACTCTTATGTTGTTAAAGACTGAATTCAGTGTATAGACGGTGGTCAGATTATTTGTAGGGATGGCTTAAACTTTCTTTAGGAGTATAACTTCATTAAAGCTCAATATGACATATCAAGATGGAAAACATGAAGACTCGAGCAATTTACAGGACTTCAAATTACTACAACAATTTGGATACAACTGGAACATACAGTTTCAACCAAAGAAATATCAATTACTTCGAATCACTAACAAACCCATACCAATCACTATTATAGGTGCTATATCTACAAAATAATATCGATTGGATGAGTATTATAGTATTTTGGTTTTAAAACATTTTTTTTCAAAATAACATCCTACAGATTGTATTTCTTGTCCAAATTATACAAACGTTGTGGAGCTTCCCCTGTAGCTAGGATGTCCAACCGAAACGCAATGTCCCTGCTTTTCTAAGATATAAGTTTATTGATTTTTTTTATGATCAATCGACTGACTAATGAAGTTACAGATTTGGGATAAGAAAAGAAGTATCTCTACACTCGGTGTCAGATATAGTTATCATGGGCAAAGTACTAATCTAATAGCCTGCCTGCTATGACATATTCCACAATGGCATTTTGTATAGGCCAGGATTGATTCTTTTTGTATTCATGTGTTAATCTTTTTGCACTTTGCGTGTATTTAAAACAGCTTTATCGAGGTCATTACTAATTAAAAATTATAAAATTATTTAAATACTGCCATAAATGATGTCTGCACACTGCACAAACTTATCGCAATAAACTATTTGTAATTTTCATTCATAGGCAAAATAAAATTAAATACAACAAATATACCCCCCCCCCCCTTTAGTTGTACTTTTTTAAAAATATGTGTATGAAAGAATACATTTAGTTAATTGCAAGATCACTTAAAACTCTTGTGTATATATTTTTAGTTTGTTTTTACCTCTAAATCCTAATATGAAATTATCTAAAGTATGCATCACCACTAAGAATTATGTAAGCTCAACATCATATTTATTATTTGTCGTTAGCATCACACGGCCCAAAACACCATAGGAATAATACTCACCATAAACATTTGATTTCCAATAAAATTGAATTTGATGAACTTCCAATAATTTAAATACTTCTTTATTTTGTCTTTTTAGTGTAACCAAGAGACAATAAATAAATTTCAATCAATATTGTGTTAGATGATTGTGTGCATTGTAATGCTCCATAAATTAACATTTTTTTTTAAATTCAGCAATTCTTTGTCGCCAAACTTGTTGATGCATTGTACGTATTGTGAAAAATAACACGCTTCAAAGAAACCAACCGACGTCATTTAAAAAAACAAAAAAATAGCAATAGTCTTTGTCAACTCTGTGACAACTGGAGACCAATACTGTCTTCTGTTTGTGTGTGTATAACGTATACTATTATGGCAGCTAAACTTAACACAAGTTAAATAACTATTTTATAACGCCTTTTATTAACCATCAAGCTCATTCTTTCGATATTTCACTTTGAAGACGAAGGCATAACAGTGATTAAGTGTATTTTTGAAAATTTGAAAATCGAAACAACAAAATAAGTAATGCAAGTATAGAAACAATGACCCTGTCTACGTATTGTATTGTTTTTTTTATCAATTCTCTATCAAACTTGAATACACATGCATCATACGTTTAAACGACACATTATATGAACTAAAATAGCCTGCATTTTTTAAGATATATATGGTCATGAAGGTATATATTAAACATTTACACACGACTTCTCCAAACAGGTCGCTGCTCCTGCCAAGTTTAGATTCATTTTCCTCTGACAATCGTTACAGAAAGCGAACATCCAGATTGTGGGTGTACAAGGAACTGTTTTAAGAGCTTTGGCCACCTTGAAAAGAGGACAAGCTAATATAAATCACCTTATTTATTTAGAAGTCGCTGGCAGGATACAATGCTCCGTTAATAACTGTGTCATTCTACCCTGGTACAAGTTCTTCACCATATTGATGGTTGACGACGTCTGGATGGTAATACGACAAGTATAATGTCTCAACAGATAATATATCTTAATTAAGTGTGGACACGTGATGAATAGGAAACAATAAACATGTGCTGATGAATTATATGATCGTGACAAAAACGAGCTGTTTTATTCGTTTCCATGTGCTATTTGCATTTCTTGGCAAAGACATTTAGAGATAAGATTCACCAAGCTGAATTGGCGCACTAGTCGATTCTTGTCTCGTCATGTTTTCTTCAATTTACAATTATAGTTTAATGATGATATTCCGTATGAAGAGTAACGAGTTATCAAATTAAAAGATAATTGAAATATATGAGTAAATGAGTTGAAATCAGCCACAAAAACACAAAATGCTGTTCGTTCAAAACAATAAAGACACAACTAGAAATAGTGTTTTCGAGACTAAACCCTTTAAATATATATATATACTATTTTTGACTCGACTTTCTGCCCATCGAGGAACTACATGGAACTAAAATAGTCTTACGTCAATTCTAGTTACATTTCACATGTCCAACATTCTTTATCTATATGGCACTTATTGTTTACAGCTCGAAAGCTTTATCCTGAAATACTTTAAAATGTTTTTTTTAAGTTAAGATTAAATACTTAACTATAATATCTTGACAATAACTTAAACATTTAAAGTTTCTTTTTTTAATTTGATGTTGTTTCTAAAACTTCGAAGACTTTATTCGAAAACGTACAGGTTAGTGTCGTTATATTTGTGCTAACGTTGGTATAAACATTAAACATAACTTATCCTCTTTCAACATTGCTACGACAGTATCGTCAATTTTGATCGTTATCATTTGTTATGTATGACAGTTTATACATAGTTTAAAAAATGGGACTTTGATTGTCTTACAACTCTTACAACAACAATAAATAGGACATAGATCAACTGCTTCTGTTTTATTTAATCGCCAACCTATTACCCAAGTCCAAGGGTGTCGACCAGAACAAATACAATGATTGCTTTTTACTTATTCGGAAGCGCATGGATAGCCCTAAAACTAACATAACAAATTCCTAAATGATTTACATAAATAATAAAATAAACTAGTACTGATGCCATATTATGAGCCCAAATTGCTAACGTTTTTGCCCGTACACCTGCATAATCATAAACTAAGTACTTTTCACGTCCGTCGTCAAAAAAGCATATCATGTATTATAATTTCGCGTTTCAAATATCAATACATAGATTATGAATGCTTTCATTGTAATCAAACAACTTATGGACCCATCCTTTATTATTACACAACAACGTATTCATTACCGAGAACTACAATTAATCATTCTAACCCGAATCAGAATAAAGATGTTGCTTTAACGTTTTCAATGTTGTTTATGATTATGATCTTAAAAGTTTGACTTAAACTAGACATTCAACCATTGAACATTGTAATAATCGGCTTGGATCGATACTGGTCCCAACAATAATAAATATGTTCACAATTGAATAAATCCCCGAAACACAAAAATATAAGCATTGAAGGAAAAGTTATTTCTAACATAAAGCTAGATGCTGTTAAAACCTTTGATAATTAAGAAGTATCATATCACGTCTCTTAGCCTCATATATGCATTTGCATGACGTGTGGTTCTTTCCTTGCTGCGTTTGTTAAAATAAAAAGTTTAAGACCATGTCATTCAATATACCAACAGGAAAGTATCTGTTTTCTTTTTGAATTGAGTCGATGATTGATGAAATATCATAGGCGAGAGGGACGAAAACATATCGACTGTAGCTTGTATTTGTCTTCGACATGGAACCCACTTGCTCACTATGTTATTAGTTATTTGACGGCCGAGGATATATAACACATTATAGATGCTTCTCATAACAATGAAGGTCCAACTCTCATCCAACTAGCCTATAAAGATAAAATACTAGATAATGTTAATACTTTCTAAGTGTAAACTCCAGGTATGAATAAACATAACATTAACGATGATAACGTACTAAGATACATTTTCCTTATGTATGCCTCGACAAACGACCTAGAAAGTGCAAATAGTTTTGGTACACAATAATAAATGGACCAAGATTATGTAAATAATCCGTCTTCAATAACCCGACAAGCAAAGTAATATTCAAGTTGACAAATTAATGTGTCGATGTTTGAAATCATCTGTATTTTGTCGCAACACAAAAACAAAGATAGAAAAATGTATGATATAAAACAAGTCACCAGTAAATAAACGACGTGTGGGTAGCCAAAAGGGGGTCATTTGGCTAAACACACGGCTGAGAGCCGGTGAGCTGTATGATTTGAGAGAATGTCTGATAGAACATTACATAATATAATAAATACTTATCAATGTCAAATAAAGTCTCATACTTTTTCTGTATCGTTTCATATCATCTCTTTTTCTTTCCCTATCTATCTCATGTATATTGTCGAATATTTATGTACCTTGGTCACCGGTTGTCCAGTATTGTTTCAACCTACAAGTTACTTATGGAAATTACATTGTAAACTAAACTATCAGTAATACATGTCGAGCTTCACTCTTTACCAATTGTTTTCGACATTGAGCTGTTAGGTTCTCGGTCTAGACATTCGGCACCATAGAAACTAAATAGAATATTTTTACCCACATCGTTTTCTTTTTCATAATGATTGTTCCTTAGTGTCTGATGCGATATGTTTATGTTTACATCCTATTACCCCATTTTATTATAATAGAGCTAAAGGTGTATTTTTCAGATGCTATACATAGCTTTGAGCCATATTTGGATATATGAGGATATTCATCTATGTTATTTTGTTACGCTTCTGTGTTTGAAAAAAAAAATTGAAATCGTTTAACCGGTATAATAAGCTTTTGTTTCGTTTTAACTATGTATTCTCTATATCATGTCATTAAATCCAGATGCTTCAAAATTATTGAAATTGTATTACTTACCCCTGCTTGCACTACGTGCACGTTCTGTTTTGACTCACTAAATAAGAATCTGTCCTGCACTTCTGTGTATTTTTACTTCCTTAAACCCGTAAATGGATTCTTTTTTTCCCTGTACGTAATTATGAGTCAAGTAAGAGTTCCATGGGCATAGTAAATGTATTTATGTTTTATATAACTATCATATTGTTGAATTTCTGATAAATACTTATGGATATGCAAATGATCACAATAGCATAGTTATTTACATTTAATAAAATACATTCAACGACCTATATTTTGATGCCAACTAAGCTCGTCTAGCATTTTTGTTTCTCGGGAAATGGCCATTTCAACGAAAAAACGCATATGTTGTGAACAAGAGGTTGTCTGATTGAATGTATCGATTACCCCACTTGGATAATCTTTTTTTGGAAACTACTAATTGTATCTTTTAGAGACAAACAAATATTATATAGACTTGATTTGTGACTAAAGGTGCAAGGATAAGGGGTATTGATTCTGTACTTAAGGTAAAAGAGCGAATATATCATTTTCTAAAACAAATTACTTGTCAATATTATTTAATCTTGCTACATGAGATACAAAATGTCAACGAACATGTTTAAAGAGTGTAGAAAAAGGGATCATTCTATTGTAAATGCATTTCCCTATCATACAAACTAAGCTGATTAACGATGAATACCAATCCCATAACCTGCCATACATGAAAGTTTTTAGATAATAGATCATATCATAGCTTCAAAAGAGAAAAACATCGCATTTACTCCTTATTTCCCGATTGAGCCAGCGATAAGAATGTCTGATATGAAGTTAATACCACGGCAATTTCAAAAGTAGTATTCCATCATGGTAATTATTTTGTTGTTGAATTAGCCAATAACATAATTGACATTGTGTTTACCCCTTTTGTGCAGCCTAAGATCCTAAATATATTCAAATAGCAAATGTTAAGCATCCTGAGATCCAAACATAAAACATAATAATAAAGGTAGTTTAAGCTTTGATCTAACCATTAACCATGTGAAGACGCAATTTATTACCGACACAGACATCTTTGTCCGCCATTTATGTCCGTACCGATGGCTTTTAGTTTCCATGAAAAACCTCATAAATCAAGCTCGGTGCACTTAGAAGGTCAATTGTGTGCTCTTTTCTTGCTGGAGGTGCCGCGTGGTTGATGTGTTTAGAGGACTTTCCACATAGTCATTAACTAACCGACGAACTCCTCAAACCTTGCGATATCTTTAACATATCCTTCTTGTTTTGAATTATTTTTCTGACTCCATTGATCAATGAACAAGCAATATATACACATTGTTTATTTCGTCAGTGATTATCAGTCATGACTGGGATCAAGTTGGTTGTTGCACTTTGTTTCATATACAAATGATTTTTTAATTGCAATATATGAGATTTTAACCTGTTTGTATCCGTGCTATATGAACTCTTATTGAGCTGAAAAACATGTTATAGTAGTTTATGCCGATACAGGTTGATAACTGAAAATGGCAATTTAATGCTGATTAGATTGACAATTTGTGACTTTGAAGAAAAATTAAATAAAGTGATAGCTGTGTTTAAACAAATATTAGTTGAAGATGATATTTTCGAAGGGGTATTCAACCATCAATTTTAGTATGCAACAAACATTTGTAACTAGATACCTTTGTGTATGCTTTTAGCAAGCACTTACAATGATTAGAATATGAGCAATTGAATGTTTTGTCATTGCTCAAATGAACGTGACGAATACAAATCTACAAAAGACATGAGGCTCCATTATATATTTTTTTAAGTAATAGCATTGTATGACTTTTTACAACACCGATTGTAACCGTATAAAGAGTGTATATAATTGTGTAATTACTCCTTTCTTTTGGACTTTAGTTTAACAAAAACACGTAGGTATTTTGTATTTTTACTGTTTTTGTCAGTTAGAGAAACATAAGCCTAGAGAATAATTTGTAACTAAAAAAGACAAATCCCTTTTCAAAAAAATCCCTTGATAAATGTCATTGGAAAACAAATGAATTCAATTAATGTTGAGATGGTCTACAATTACTTCAATTAATTGCAAGGAATTATATCATTTATATTGTTTGTCACCTTAAAAATCATAACAGGTTCAATAGAAAAATGCCTAAGTTGCGCATGATACAAAAAACGCCTAGAAGTTACGTAAACGGGATCTAAAAATAATAATAATTCTGCTACTCTGTGATCAAAATATTGAGGCTGAAAAAAATATGTCATTTAAATACTTTGAAGAGCTCAGTAGATATTGTAGCTGATAACACTTGTATGGGAGATTACATGATTAATCCTAACTTTCATTTCTTGTAAATTTTGAAATTGTGTGTTTAATATATATTGTCATGTCTAATAAATTATTACCTTTAAACTTATTTTTTTGGTTTTAAACTGTATTTCTCGCCAGCAAAGAAATTAACAAAAACAAGCAAGGTAGATGTTGTGGTGTTCTTGTTATGATCAAACATAGTTTATGTAAGGTGAAATTCAGAATTGAATGACAAAAGTAATCTTTCTTTGGAGAGGTGGCCACTAAAGCAAATCTGAACATTGTCATTATGGTGATACGAAATATAGACTTTTTATAAGTATCTTGGCATCACGTATGAGCTTCACTAATAGTGCAAATGGTGGGATAGCTATATCAGAACAAACCCCTCTCTCTCTCTCTCTCTCTCTCTCTCTCTCTCTCTCTCTCTCTCTCTCTCTCTCTCTCTCTCT
>JAUUEB010475969.1:0-11355 GCA_032362205.1 Clione limacina | reverse complement strand
TCTATCTATCTATCTATCTATCTATCTATCTATCTATCTATCTATCTATCTATATATATATCTATCTATCTATCTATATATCTATCTATATATCTATCTATATATCTATTTATATATATATCCCTAACTATCTCTCTAACGATCTACTAAAAGAGCCTCAATTTTTGGAAAATAATAGATTGTTTACCTGAATTGATAGTTTCGTAGGACAACGCTTGTTAATACTTATGTTTGAGGTAAATCGCGCCTTTGAAATATTAAATAACTTAAATTATATAAAATAAAATCACTCAACGGGCACAATCTCTCTTCTTCAATGTTTTTACACAAAAAATCAATATCCTTTCAGTCACTTTAATTTGGTGATAATGGTTTGGAAAAATCTAGGCCATTAAAAACCAATTGTGTCTCTTTTTTTTAAAGTCGATAAAACCTTTATAATTCACAGACAACTTATGTAAGAAATATGGATTTATTGTTTCTATGCTAAGAGGCAGTGTTCTAGTTCTCCATCGTTATCTTTTATGATAAACCATATTTTATGGTTTTTCTCTTTTTTCGTTTTTATACTCAAGGTTAAGTCTCATGTTTAAAATATCATGACTCACATCTCTCATCTCGTAAGGAACGAACATTTTTTACAGGTAATGTGGTTCCTGTTCTGGTTGTTCTATTGTCCTAGCTATTTTCCAACCAACATTTCTCTTCCACACCCTTTGAACAACATTTTGCTTTAAAAAAAATCAACAATGAACACAATCATTATATGTGAATAGCCATCAATATGGCTAAGTGCTTTTGAATTACATCTGAAAACCCTACAAATTGAGTAAAGAAAAGTTCTTGCGCAAAGGATTCCTAATTTAGTGGGCAAACTTGATTAGACTACTTCCAAGAACATATTTTACTGAGAAGTGTTGTTCCTGCCATACAGACTGAAAATATCATCATAGCCTCTCTCTCAAACGAATCCGTGGTAACTGACACAATCTAAACCGGTAAAAACATTCAATACTAAACTACTACACACTACTTGGAGACACAAAGTACCTAACACAGTGTGCTGGAGCGCTCCGGCCATTCAAGCACTCCAACAATACTGACAAAATCCCAACTCAGATGGGCATGTCATGTTTCAACATTAACGCCAGTAGACTCATGTGGAAGATCTACTATTGCGAATTGGAGGGGGTTAACAATCAGTACGAAGACCACTGATGTGCATAAAGACACCCTGAAAAGCAACTTGAATGAAAAGAAACAACAAAGTTACAAAATATAACTAAAACAACACAAAAACAACACACAAAGTAAATAAAAAGAAAAGCCCCAACAAGCAAACGAACATAAACATTTATGTTGGATAACACGATAAAAACCTGCGAAGAGAAAATGTATGGTAAGATCTATTAAAGATAGAACCTTGATAATTAGTACTACGGTTTGTAGTTTGGCAATGCAATTAAATGTGCTATATTGTGGTTATTGTTGTATTGTTGGGCTTGTCAATTTTATATGACGCATTTCAACTCATCCTCATTTTAAATGTATAACATTGTAGCACTAAGGAAAATATAGAAAATTAATCTACAGAGGGACGGAGAGGTTGAAGATACAAAGGTCTTAAATATTCTGCAGGAAAAGCAACAATTATATTAATCAATGTGACCAATATGTCAAAGGTGATTTGCTGATATAAGGAAGGATAAAATTCGTATCGACATTATGCCAACACTGAAACAATACTATAGTCTGGAATCGACCACACAGTTAAATGCTGTTCTCTGTTAGAATTATTATATTTATATGAGCTCATTTATCCGAAAGGGACATGAAGTGCTACTCAGTAGGAGTTCTTTTTTTACGGCTTGGAGCCTTTCACTTTTAAACAATATTTATAACCTATTGATTCTAATCAATTCATTATCGACTTAGATACATAGTTATATTCTACAAGGATTATTATTGATACACTGCGCTGTGCACTGAAACACTGGTACATAAAACAAAAAAGTCATTATTTGAAAACAGTTAAGGTTTTAGAAGTTCAAAAGGTTCGTGAAGTGATGAATAATGTTTAAGTGGTATACAAGTTGGTGTCAACGGGTATTTAATTATTCGGCCGGCCTTGCACGTGTATTACTTTTTTTTAAATATATCCTTTGATGTTTAATCATGAAACGGCGTATCATCAGTTCAGCTTATCCTAAGATGACCTTATATGCCGTACCGCCACTAAACATGAAATCAATTTGATGCTAGAAAATTTAAAAAATGTGCTTGTAACTATTACGTTTTGCTCCGATATAGACAAACTTGACATGCCAACACATTATATCTGCATATTTAACATTAGTTCAATATAATATAGTACCTACTATTACATATACGCACCAACACGTATCTGCGTTGAAGGAATAGCCTCATATTAAATATTGATGTACACATAATGAAAAGACATGTTTTGGCCGTCATCATCAGATACATTTTGGTTGACATTGTTTGCAATTGTTTGTAAAAATATTCATTTCAGATATAAATAATATCAACGATAAATATCCATTGTTGCTACCACACTAGGTTGTTGTAAGCACTTATAACTCAACAAGTGTTTGATAAGTATTATACAGTGAGTTTGTTTATATTTTACAACATAAGGTTGTTCTCCATATTTCGTCTTTTCAAATTATTTTCAGTCTCATAGGGCTCTGATAACCTTATCATGGCTGATTCGACAACCAGAAGTAGGATTACAAAGCAATTCACACAATAATTTAAAATGGTATTTAATAAATAATCTGGTACTAGTTGATATTATCTTAACTTTTTATTTAATGTCAAAGTTGTACATAAATTCAAAAAAACAAACGCTACATTGACCTATTTATTGTCAGTACTCACCAGATAATACTTGAAGATTTTGACTTTTTCTAGAAAAGAAAGAATAAATGTGTCTGTTAACTAGAGATTGCGACAATAACCCTATACCAGCGTTAGTATTAAAAGCATTTCTTTTAAATTTCATTAGGGAACCTTTATATGAGTCATCTCGCTTCAGTCACTGAAAATGAATCTGGACTTAGAACGGTGCTTTGACGACCAGTGAATTAAAGGATGGGCTTTTCCTTGGCAATCTTTACAAATTTGATTTGTGTCGAGACTTCGACTTTCCTCTTGCACAATTATCATCTTTGTAGTGTTGTCTCTAACGAGTTTGCTCACACGAGATAAGGGCGTGGATGTGTGGTTATCGGCACTCCAATGACAGAATAAAGGATTTTAAGAAAATGTTGGACTGAAGAAAAGTGAAAATAAATTACGTTAGCGGGCCAGATCGATGTACTCTTGGGAAGTATTGCTATCGTTAAACAATCTGCCATTTTGTATTTGAAGAAAGTCCACGTTTGTTGATTATCTTTAAGGAAAATATTCTAGAGGTAAAAGACAATATCAGACACGTGAGTCTTTGAACAGTGAGGCTTATTAACAAAAATACTAAACACTTATACAGAACAGATTCTAATATTTAAAAGATGAATGAAATGATCAGTAATAATAATCAAAACAGTAGTTTTCTATGTAGTGAACAGTAGTGTTTACAGTCGTTTATAATTGTGCGACTCAACAAACAATTAAACTACAAAAACAATCTTATCTATTGAAATATGCGTTAATGTGTTCTTGTTAAAGCTTAAGTAGGGATATATCATTATTGAGTATATTGTCATCGTAGTGGTTTTGCATGCTAGAGAACCCTATTTATACGTTGTTACTTTTTGGTGCGTGAAAGTCTTACATTGTTTAAAAGACTTTAAGCTTTATTCTGAACACATCTTACAATAAATAACGCTTCTTAGGGTCATCGCGTCAATTAAGTACATGTCTACAAATTTAAAATGTAAAAAAAGAAAACAATTTCAACCGAAATGGCACACAGATCAGACCAATATGATGTCTTCTATTCTCAATCATGTTCCTTCCAGTGTTGGCAATATCTAGATTCCATTTTCTCCGAATAGCCCAATTAACTATATCACTTAAACGTGATCCTATGAGTTCACCGATTTATTTTTGTCTGCCACATGTGTTCATCTAACGGCAGTTTTTTCTTAATACAACGGCGTGCATGCAATATCAGATGAAATCAACCATGGGTGTTGAAATAGAACAAGATACAATAAATTAAGTTAAGTGGCTTAGTGTCATGCAAAGACTTTCCTCTAAAGAGTTTTCCAGACAGTTTTCTTGTTTCTATCTGGTTCAGTTGTCAAGAAAAAAAACTCGGGGTGCATATAAGGCTTTTACACTTAGGTGAAAAGAGGGCTTAACTGTTATTGAATAAAGCTCATTATTAATTTACAAGTAGTGTAAATCACCAAATTAACACTCACATCGCAGACGATAAGTGGTTAGTTGAAACAGTTTTTACTGCTGCGTTGATTTTAGTTGCCCAAGAGCGAAGTACTTTCCCGATGAGTGAGTCAGTCACTACACTACTCACACATAACAAGTTTAAGCCAAGGCTGCCGACAGCAGTTTTCTATCCCTTTGTTGTGTCACACTACAGACTCTAGAAACGTCCTCATTGACATTTTATTCACGCCTGCGACCACTGTGTCGAGACAATTCTTCTCTCAGTTAAAAAAGAACTTCCGGTTGTCAGATTTGTATCAGAAATCTATAATAGCGTCATCGTATTTTTGTGACATTTACGGCTATCTTCACGATTTACAATTTTGTATTATTGACAAAATGTTTATTAAGAACGACTTTGTCACGTTTATAAACTATTATTATAAGTGCCTTTTCTAATTATCATGTAAGATTTCGATTCTTCAAATGTGTTTTTACGACATATTTAACGAAATGATAAATAGGAAAAGATATTAAAGTTGTTCATTATCGAGACTGTAGAAAGAGCTTTTTCTTGGACTAATTATATCATTTAATATTCATACAATTATGAAATGAATTTTCTGATTAGATAACATCAATTGTCATTTGATGTGTAAGCTTTCGGAAAATCCGTCGTTTTTTAGTTCAAATAAATACCCTACATTCAGCTGTCAGCGGTATAATCGATTCATTGTTAATGTGTCACATTTAAAACATTATATATGTCAAAGGTCTAGTAGTTCAACAGTTACGCCTTTGTGTGGAACATAGTTTTGTGCCATTTACGAATTGATATTTCCGTTGTTCTTTATAATTGTTCTTTGTTATATAAGTTAAATGTCATAAAAGATATTTTCTTAACTTGATGAAAGCAATTTTAATATAATTCATCAATTGAGATTGAACAACAATCTGTGAAGATCATTCTGAGATTTTGAACTTTGATGTGTTTATTTCTTTTATAAATATATTCATAATTCGTAAATGTATCAAGTTAATGTTTACCCATGGACAAGAGAAATGCAAATATACTTAACACATTTTCATCAAAAGTGACTATAACGTTTTTAAACCCCGTCATCGATTTTGTACCATACATCCTAAACGGATTTTATCTGAAAAACCACTAAATGTGCATTATTTAAATGCCGAGCCAGCATTTTTGTAAAGTTCTATGATGAACACAAAAATAGAATTGGGCAACGATAAGCTGCAAGTATAAGCGTCATTTCCTTTTTCAATATGTAATTTGAAATACAAAAACATTTGCCATCTTGAATTATGTCCCCTTTTTCACTCTAAGAAGATTGAAATCAAGTGTTTGATCCCAGTAAAAAACTTAAATTACTGCTAACACAAACAAATTGCAGCAAATAAAAAGATGACGAATTTAGGTTTTTGCTACTTTATAAAAGATGCTGACTTAGCATTTCATTGGACATATAAGTCCCAAGTCGTTCTCTCACTTTTAGCGAAATATGATATGAGTCAACTTTGATATAGTGTTGCGTTTCTCCTGTGTGACATACTCAGGGTGAAACAATTCGCACTCGCACGCTTACAACTGAAAGGTGCGCCATTTGTCTTTTAACGCCAAGAGACCAGGAACACAGCCTCCTGTCTACACATGGCTTTAAAAAATAAAGAAAAATATATAATTTCTTCTGAAGTATACGTTCATAAATAAGAGCTCGCTATGAGCCATGCAGATAAAAGATCACCTAAGGTGGAACCACTAGCATCAATCATCGCTAAAACCATATTATATTACTTTCTACAAGAAACAAGTTAGATTTGTGTAGTCATGGTTGGCATAGAAACAAGGTCATTTGAGAAAAGATAAATCGTTTATGTTTTGTTGTTATTCCTAGCAATCCATACACTAGATTTTCCTTTCTTTTAAACGAGGAGAATAATAATATGTCGATGTAAGGTTATTGGTTTCAGATTTGTGGGTTGGATTTGGTATACTTTTTCAGATTTTTTTTGTACACGAAGAATAAACATATCTAAATTATATTGCAGATTTTTTATTTTTTTTGGATATAAATGAAAGCGATAAAAAAAGGAAAAAAACTAAGCAGGTCCTCATGAAACTCATTATTCTTATATATCATGTTAATTTTCTTTAAGTTTTATACCACTTCTGCTGCACAAAAAACTTTATTCAAATGTAATTCTCGTCGCCTTTTTTGCTGATAACAAAGATTTGCTTAAACTGTTTTTGCAAAATTACCCATTCTCGATATTCTTTCATTTCATCCTTTTCATCCATGACATATTCTTAAATGGCATGCGTTTTTTATACTTTCCCTCTGTGTTTTATTTATTTCTCATTCCCTAATCGTGTGTACCACCTTTCATGTCGCTTTACTTGCACCCGCTACATTTATTAAGAAAAACATCTGCGCATGATAAGGATTTGATGTTGTATGCCAAGACCCTTAAATATAAAAGCACATCTTTTAGAAAGATTATATGTCATCCTCTTACACCAGAAAACTCCTTTTCTCAGCAGAAATCTTGTATATTAACATTATCTCTATTACGCCGCCAGAGATTATCTGTAGATATCGCATTATTATCTACTTAATATGACGTTATCTTTATGTATTCCTATTAAGCATAATTTAATGAATAATTTCTCATGTTATCTACGTTTTCCCCTGCTGTTTTAGCTAAAACAGTTCTTGTGTTTCTAAATTTATTGTTTTTTCAATAATGTTCACATTCTTATCATCAGATAAAATCTGGGTTGACTACTTGTGATTATTTGAAAAAAAATCATGAGTAGAAATCTTCAATACCACCAAGGTCAAAAACAATTGCGTATTAACTAAATTCAAACAGATGTATATTTTGAATACGGACGAGTGCGTCAAGGCAACCATAAAGCTATGAAAAAGTGATAACAAAGAAGATTGAGACAAGCTATAGAGTTTGAAAAGGTTTGAAAAAAGCATGGTCACACATATACAGCACAGGGTTGTTTCGGGTCTTTGAATCTAACCTAAAGAACTGAGCTGGTGACTCGTCTTTAATATGGCATAGACATATTTTTTATGTTATACTATAATTAGAAGAAGAAGAAAAAAGTCAATAAGGAAAGTGAAGCCTTAAGACAAACTTTCCCTACAAAAATGACGTCAAACAAGAATTATTATATACTTCACATTTTCCTGTGTAGTAGTTTGTGCTAAATAACACCGATCAAAAGAAAACACATTGAATCAACAATTTTGAAATATATACACATATATGTATATTTATCATATTTGTAAATATCATCGTTGTGAATCAAGTATATGAATATTTTTTTTAATAAAACCAATCTTTTTTTTTATCGAAAAACTTAATCATATCTAAAGGTATTGAAAGATATTTGATTATTTTAAAACAAAAACTGACTAAGGGAGCAAACAATTCACTAATAATTGAATGGATGCTTCGTCAAAAAAGATTTTACCTTCACAAACTTTACGAACCCAATGGTATATGAAAGTGCATGCAATATCATAGTATTTGGTATTTTTTACTCCAGATCATTGGGCTTTATTGACAAACAATGAAAGCTTGTCTTCTTAAAATGACTCATGTGACTTACTCCTCAAATTTCATTTATAAAATAAATTGCATTTTTTATGAAATTACATAAGTCTAAATTGTTATCAATGTTGTGACATCATTTTGGCTGGACTAGCCCTTGAATTATCAGAGCAAAGGGGAATTAAAATACTGCAGTATGGATTTTTGACTCGTCAAAGAAATGACGCCGGAAAATATCATTAACAAATTTCACCCCATTTGGACCATTTCCTAATAAAACAACAGTTTAGACATGTTGAAAAAAGGATCTAGGCAAATAATGTTCTCCAGTAGCATATAAAACGTGTGCAATTTTGTTGTTAACATTAATTTTTTAACTTCCTCAATGATATTCATGAATATGCAAATAAACTACTTTTAAACTACATTCAAATATTTTTATTTTTATACAAACTATGCTCCTTTAGCACCTTTGGTTCTCAAAGTATGACCAGTGTAACCAAAAAAGCGTATTTTCTTGATGAGTTGAATCGATTCAGTGGTCGATCTGATCAATCGTTTTAAAGTATCCTAATATTAATAGTAGAAAAATAACCAAATGGACCATTGTAATGATCCAAAATTAGATCACTTTATTAACCAAAACTTAAGGCCCCTGTTTCCCTTTGATCTTAACAACGTGAGACGAGATTGTCTCTCTCTTCGCCTACTCGAGTAACAGGCGGAGTTCTTTGAAGTTTCTTCTACTAGATTTATAAATTTGCAATTTGTTTATCTCTATAAAAGTTTAATCACAAAATAAATAACATTTTCAAAATCAGTGCATCAAAATAAGGAAATCTGGTCGCGCTTGTCCAAGAAAAGCCTTGTTAAGAAATTATAACTTATTATTTTCGTCAGATAATTGCATGCGGTGTTGTACTGGAAACAATTTTTTTTACCATAAATGCTGTCCAAGGTTGACACGGAATTACCTCCAGCTTGCACCCGTGTCCTGGATAAAGTAGCACAAATAAAGACCAGGCAGATGGTTGACCGTTAACCATGGTTCACCCTGGAGGAGAAACAAGCCAAAAAGAGAGCTTCACCTTGCAGAAACAACTAACACAAAGACTAGTTTGACAATTCACAAACAAATTCATAATTATCTAAAAAATCAAGTCATAAACTGTGTACAATGCAAAAAGATCTATTAAAGCAGCAAAAATGAATGTGCTAAAACGTGCAAAAATGTATAGACTTACAATTTAACTTTTTGGTAATCAACAACAACCAACTTTTCCAACACGTGTTGATATGTCAGAAGTTCCAAACATGTTGTTAACATTTTTCAAAACAAAGGTAGAGACACTACAACAATCACTAGATTGTGAATGTTTATGTTTTAAGGCTATCTGATGGCTGTCATCGTGTGAGGGCATTAACTTAAAATGATATAAACTTGTGTATGTAAGTAGCTCTATAGCTTAGTGAGTATGCATGTTATTTATAGTATATCTAATTATCTCAAAATTTTAATTTGGAGGCAAAATATTGTTCAATTTTGCCAATTTTTTGTTCTTTCCGGACAATTACAAAGGGCGATTTAAAGGGCAGCTTTACAAATCGTTTTACATCAATGCATTAATTTCCACATGACCAACATTGAATTACGTATATCCCAGATTCAAATTTGGATGATACAAAATAAGTTAAAACTCAATGGGCGTAAACTGAGTTTATGATTCTTGGCAAGAAACAAATGCTTGATTTTGAAAACCCCACTTTAAACATCATTAATAGTGAAATCTTTCCTTCAGCTGAATTTTGGATAATCATTTACCAATGAACAGTCATATCGCTACTTTATGTCGTAAAAGATATTACTCTTTTGAAACTTCCGTCAAAAACTAAAAAACCTACGGTGAAAGAAGTCTTTCTTTTTATGGCCCCAGATTGTGGAACACTTGTTGCAAACACTATTTGTCTTTAAGGGCTCGTGATTGATTGATTTCAGGCTCATATTTCATGGCATTGTTTATTTATCATCTTAAGTAATTACTTGATTCGTTTCTTTTCTACCTTATTCTATACATTTTTCTTCTACTATGCCTATTATCTTCATTTTTTAAGACCGATTCATGGCTGATATCTGTATATTTGCCCCTTTGTGTATATCATTCTGTTTATCAGCTAAGTTTGATTCATCCTAGATTAAGATTCAAACTTGTGTGTAGATTTTATGTAATTTCGTTTGATTTTACATTGCCAAGAGAACGAATGTCTGTCATTGCTTGCTATTGAGTTATTGATCCGAATTGTGCCTTGTTCATTCCAAAAAGCATTTGTTACCCGTCAGTATGTGTCACACTATATATCACATACCTCGTACCCAAGCCGAGACCTTTACGGGGAAAAACAAAACAGATCTCGCTTCTGCTTAAAATAAGCAATTCTACACGTGTGTTATAGTTGTTTCCTTGAATCTGATTCATGCAAGGTTCTTAAATAATTGCCTTCTCACATTACTCTGAACATTTGTCATTCTGAGGTCAATCAGTACACTTTTGTCTTGTTCGATAACTTTAATTGATTATAGTACTAGGTTCCCATCACCTAATTTGCTATTACTCTTTCTTGCTACCACCAACGTCGATAGTTTATCATTCCTGCTACCTGTACTAGTACGCAGGTAGTTCAAAGAAAACAAACAGCCCCGTTGAGTGCATACCTGGCACTGTTTAAACCTTTGATGTTCCTGGAATAGCTGTATACATACCTGTAAAAAGCTGGAAAATATGTACGTGACCCTTACGCTGAATACCATGCCAAAACAGAAGGGTGACTGTTGCAAGTTTACGGTTACAACAAAAAGATCAAACCATGTAGCTAACGCAGAATGTCTGTCTGATAAAGAGATTAATGTTTCAGTATGCTGTGGATCTTAAGGAAATGTCTCAAGTTTTTGGGATCAATAAAGAATATTATTATTATTATATTATTATTTTTATTATTATTATTATTATTATTATTATTATTATTATTATTATTATTATTAGTATTATTATTATTATTATTATTTTTGGAACTGTGAAAAAAGTTGTTGCAAAACTTCAAACTAAGCTACCATGCCCATAAGTTTATATGACTTTTATATAGTAAAAAATGTAAAAAAAAAAAGATGACAACCCATGAAACCTTAAATCTGATGTTAAATCTGATGATGTTCACAAATCTAATGACATTTAAATGGATTGAGAGCAGTATGTAATTTGTTGACTTATATAGGGAAAAAGTGAACCATCTAGTTAGACAAAGCATCTAGCAAGACACCAGTGTATATGTGCAGCATCATCTGCTAAATGCCATTCAATTTTAGGGGGGAAAATGGCGGAAGGCACATCTCGTGTTTCAAAACGAGAGGGACATTTGATA
>JAUUEB010475968.1:0-19663 GCA_032362205.1 Clione limacina | reverse complement strand
CGCCCCCAAAACTCCTCAAAAAGGTGTAAGATGATATTTGAATGCTCCCTTAGCGTTCTATTTTGTTGAACATCTATATTTTCGGCCAGCGAGATTCATTTGAGAAATATTGTGTTCCAATTCACACAGAGTTACAACCAATTACTATTACGAACGTCTGTCTTTCAATGGAAGAGAACTTGATCGAGTTGCATGGGTGGTGGTAAAGGTTTGCATAAAAAAGAACAAAAACAGATCAAAAGTTGATTTTGCTTTTCTTTCATATATTGCTCAACTCTGGAAGATTGAAAAGTACCAAAATTAATAATCATAGTGACCTGAATTAAGCATGGTAGTGCGGCACATTTTCCTCAAAAAATAAAAATCGTAGGACTATGATTATTAGGGTCTTGATAGTAGTATCATGCCAGACATCTTCCTGTATTTTTTTTACTGTTGTATGGATATGACTGTTAAGATTTAGTTCGGGGTCAATGTTGACTCCATGATCCTTCTTGCAGGTTGTTTTCTGCAGCACTGACACATTATCACCCTCCTTAATAAAATATTAGTGTTTCAGATTGTTTTTGCCAAGTTGTAGAATTTTACATTTGTCGCTATTAAATCTGATCAAAATCAAAAGACGAGCAGGTTCACCAGTTTAGATAAGGAAGTGGCTTAGGTTTTCTACCAGCTCAAGCTACACCCTCATAAAACCCTGTGACCATCACCATCACAAAATTAAAACAAAAAGATTTTGTTAAGTAATGAGGATGCTGTTATTTTTTTTTCCATATTTGTCAAAGACCCCATATTCTGCTTTTTAGTGGATTTCAGCTTTTCATTTCTTATAAATCAAAAACCTCCTTTGCAAGCTCGACCTTGAACATGGAGGGTTGGGATCAAAGTGTGAGTCATGCCGCAGCTTTTAGTATAAGTCGGAGGCTGAATGCATCCAGGACTTAAACCTAGACATCAGTCTAGGCAGTGGGCTCTGCATTCTTGCAACACAGAATGGTACACCCATGGGGGCACTGGTCACAGGCAAGTTTTTAATCTTTTGCCAGGCATCGTAGCCGTAAAGGTGGCTCTGCTCATGATTTAGATTTGTATCACGTGGCGAGGAAGCTGCTGGGGTCCAGAGCGGACGGTACTGTCGGAAAAATGTCAAATTATTAAATTTCCTGAAATGTATTTAAACTTAACATTCTCTTTCATTTTGACGTAATGAATAGTGACATTGGAGTAAAGTTACCATATTAATGAATTTATGTTTATATTTTAAAAAAAATTGACTTTTCAACAATTTTTACCAAAGGATTATAAAGAAAACTAAATTTTCAAAAATCATTTAATTTAAAGCTAAAAAAAGGCATTATTTTTTAATTGAAATTGATTAAATAAAACTAGTATGGGCCTTTGTCCCCATAAATTGAGCCACAATAAATATGAATGTTTTATTTATCAGGAAATAGGATAATATGACATTTTACAGAGTTTTTTAGCTATTTAATTATTGAATCCTTACTTATAGAAAAAAGAGGGTAGGGGACCTTAATAATGAACCCTACCCTATAAAGATGCGTTTTTTCATTGTTTTAGAACCCTGATCACATTTTAGCATGTAACTTTTAACATTTTTTCTAACAGTACCCCTACCTTACATTAAGTGAAAGCATCTTTATGATTTAGATTTTCATAGTTTTGTTCATAAATTTCCTAAAAAAATAACTAAAATAGATATAGATTCACACATAGATAGTCATTTGATATAAAAACAGTATATCATATGACCAAAATGTTTTCACAACTGCAGATTGAAAAAGTGTTATTATGTTAATTTGTTTGCTAACAATTGTAATTTGCAACGTCTCAATTCTTAATGCAAAGTTTAGAATGGTATGTTACATGTTATTTTGATTTTAAAACCTAGTTATAATAATCAGTTTATCTCACTTTAATTAGATATTTAATATTTGTACCCCTGTTTTAAAAGTTGGACCTGAACTTATTTTTGCTACTGAGGGTATGTGAAAATTGTTCTTTAGTCAACAACCTTTAGATAAGAATTTGTTTCTTATGGTCAGCAGAAAATCTTACAGCCTTTCAGAGTTCATAATTGTTTTCGACTTTAACATTGATTTTTAATAATGAGCAAAATGCATGCTCTATTGAATAATCAGACTCTGTTGACGAGGTTAAAAAGATATTCAGTCACTTACTTATATATCTACATAATGAAATTCAGAGTCTCTTTATTTATTTATTTATTTATGTATTTGTATGCAATGGGATCACAGTCTCAATTTTGACTCAATCGAGCTGAAACTTTAGCAAAATGTTGGTAGATATTACCAGATAACATTAAGCTTTTGGTGAAAATCGGTCGACTGTAATAAAAGTTATTAGCTTTTTAGTATTGCTATATTTTCTCTGTAAAATACGCACCATTAAAGAAGTTTGTGTATTTGTATGCAATGGGATTACAGCCACAGTTTTGACTCAATCGACCTGAAACTTTAGCAACATGTTGGTAGATAATACCAGATAAGGTTAAGCTTTTGATGAAAATCGGTCGACTGTATGAAAAGTTATTAGCTTTTTAGTTTTACTATATTTTCTCTGTGAAATACTTGCCATATATCACGAACAAACATGAACCATCTTCCGGAAATGGTTAATTTGCACGTCCAGTTAATGCAAAGTTCTCTTTCCGTCTTAAATGTAAACAAAAGCTGATACAAACGTTTGTAATACAGGTTGGTTTACAACTTTGGTTTTTTAAAACGAGTTGGGGACATATTTGAGCGCGAAAGAGAGAGGTCTACATGGTGGTTCAAAAGTTAGTGTTTTTGTGCTTTCTTTGTGTATCCTTCCCGGGTAAAACCGTGTACTAAACCACTAGTATATATTGGTCTTACACAGCAAGTTTTTTTTAATCAAGACTCTAATGTTTTTGGATGCTTTTATATCCTGACTTCTGTTACCCTGTATATAATATCAGATGTTTAACCTGAGTCCTGTTTTTAACCGGAACATTGTCAAAAGCCGAAGAACCTTCAATATTGACGTTACGTTCTTATCATAAGAAAAAGAAATGTTTATGTGACATTTGAAAGACGGGATAATGTCTTTTGGCTACCCTTTCTTTGAATTACTTTGACCTGTCACCACCTACCACGATTGTCACCTTTCCTCAAATATGAAAATGTCCTTTGACGTCAGGGTCGAACAACTGTGTTCACAGATCGCTTGATTTTCTCTCCAGCTTTTCATATGAATTGTAAGCGGAAAAGTAACCGTTGGTGTAGTTATAGAACCATGCGTCATTAATTGCACACGCCTCTGTTGTTTCTTCGTCGAATTAAGGCTGTCGAGATATTAATTTACGTTTTTGTTTGCATATCAATATCAACCTATCTTACAAGACATAACACACAAGCGCACTTGTAATCTCAACGTTTTCTTAATTTGTCGTTGTATTGATGTTATAAGCAAGTCCTAATCTGTCAGGTTTACAACATTGTGAAATTCCCACAAGCCATTTGCAAAGCATTCGATCTCTAAAACAAATCCCGTTTGCGCTAGTTTGTAGCAGTGGCGTGTTCGAGTGCAGACATTTCTTAATTTTTTTCACTAATTGATATTCAAATTTTAAATTTCTAAATAACTCATCCAACCTTTTTAATCTTATACTTTGTTTGCTAAACAAGATTTCAAATTTTAGGATTAAGAATTAATTTTGTACTCGTCTTAATTCGAAACTACTTAATTAGGGTTTCAAAAAAAATCAAGCGACTACTTGAGTAGAGTAAAAATAGCGAACAAATTACTCAAGTACTACACTACTCGATCACATCACTCGTTTATTGTGTGTGAGTTTCCGCTATTTTGATTACCGTGAATTTCTCACGTTGGTGAGATGTTAGTGATTAAAATCACACCTGAGCGTCTCATTCTCCCCCGTTATCTAGTCATTCTCCTCCTTTATCTAGTCAAAGGTAATTGATAAGTTATGTCTAAGCGATTTCTTTGAACTATTATTTATTGATATGTTTTATTTTGCTTTTTTACTAAATGATATTGTTCATCATTAGGAAAGCAGTATCTTCTAGCACCCGTCTTTCTACGTCGACCTTTTACTTAGAATCGTCTCACTTTTCTAATAGAGATTGGCACCTTTCTGTTGCTCGGGTAAGCAGATGTGCCATACTGTTGCTGACCCGCTAATGCTAAAACGGTTTTCCGTAAATATCACCCCATCCCTCACCAAGCCATCGTACTGTCTATCTTACCTTTAAATTCTTTTCTTATCTTGGCGACTTAGGTGTACTCACTGATGCCTTGACAGGTGTAACTCAGGTGCTCACCACCACCTCACGCAACTGGAGCGCAGTCGGCCAGGTAGCAAGCAGACTATAGACAACACCGGTTAGTAGCACTCCGGCTAAATGGGGTTTCTTGTAACGGAATATTTAGTTTTTTTAAAGCTTCGTTGGGATGCTGCGTAATATTTTGTTTTTCAAAAGGTTTGTGGGGATGCTGCTCCCCCTGATATTCACGACTGAGTAAAATAACTGATTTTTTTGCTTATTACAAGAGCGAGGTTCCCTGTTTTAGTTTTTGAAAAACAAATCAATCCTCTTGTATATAGAGTCGACAGGGGGCAAACTTTTGATAAAAAATAACTAATTTTGATCTCCCAATTACTTTACATTTTAATAATTTTGTGTCTGACTGTTAAGGTCATGTTAGATTTTATGTGTCTCTGTTAAGTCACATAAGTAGGCTACAACGAAAGTTTGTTTATTCAGAATATTTTGTTAAAGGAAACGCACAGTATTTTTGTAGTAGACAGTTGTTTTTCTAGTATCCGTTTTTTCTTGACATTTATTTTTCCTTTCTTCTAGCTATTAAGCACGTTAACAAGCATGTGTAACATACATGAATACGTGTTCGAGCAGTCTGAGAAAGTTTAGGCTTAAAAAGTGTAGTCCTTGATGTTGCAACAGTCCGGATACTGTCATATCCACTTATATGATCACTGTTATCATTTGTACCAACTACCTTTCAGAAGATAAACAAACTCGTGTCTGTCTTTCGGGCATAACTTTTTTTCTTCTGTCTTAACACGTCTCCAGGGGGCTCGGCCAGGTAAGAGAAAGGGAATGTAAAAGAAAGAAAAACAATTGTAAAAATTCCACGCGAACGTGGGAAAATCTCTCCAAGCCAAGATTTTATTACCAAAATACAAATTGTTGTTGATGAAAGATGTGAGTCTCACATGTTGTGCCAACCACTGACGACATGAGAGAGCGAGTCTTTTACTTAAAGATTTGGACATACGTTTTTTGAGAGAATAGCTTTTGTTTTGTGTAGTGATGAATGGACTCGGAAGAAAGACAGGGTGTGTAAGTACTGCTTGATTTTGATGTGTTGTATTATGTTTGCCATGACTGAAGGTATATAATGGACTAACGAGGCTCCTGTTCATTACTTTCAAAGAATCTGATATCTCGTGTGTTTCTGTTATTTTATTCGTTGGGAAGTTGCTGTGCTGTTTTAGTTTCAATGGATTTCTGTATTTTGACATGTTCAAGCTTCCGACTTGTTAAGATTCAACAAGAAGTATAATGGTACTTTGTTTACTGAGTTTGTTTGTTTCGTTTGTCGCTCATCCGCTCGGACAAAGTTAACTTGGTTTAGAGGAAATTATACAGATGCCTGATCTTGAGTGAGTCAATCTCAGGTTTGAACAATTTGGCGCGGTTATCCTGATTAGAAGGCAGGGTTCCAGAAAGTCAGACACATTGGCCACATGTGGCCGTTAGGAATGCTAGGCCATTGTAAGGCAGGGGCTGGAAGTAATAAAAATAAAATTTACAGATAATTTTTCTACTGCTTCCAGACCATTCCTTACAATGAACTTGCCTACCCTTCTTAACAAAGCTCTAAATTGCACCATCTTGATTCCATTTTCCCCAGATCCCCGTTTTATAACTCACTTACTCATTGAACTGTGCATTTTTATTTCGACCGGATTGTCTTTTTTTAATTGAACTTTGAAAGTGGCGTAAGGCTAGACACTAGACATATTCTGGAACCCTGAAAGAAGGTACCCTGTTTCTTATGCCCTGACAGTTGTAAACAATTGTCATCAGACAAGTAGTCTACAGTAACAATTAAACAAGCCAAATGGTACCATACAGGGGCGTTACCAGGGTTTGGAGGGAGGCAACTTTGAGAGCGTTTTGTATCTCAGAGAGGGGGGGGGGATGAAACACTTCTTAGCATACTATTATTTTTGGGCGTATTTCCGTTCTCTTTAAACCGAAAAGAGGTCATATCACTCCTGCTCGTTAACTTTCTAAAATAAATCAATTGGCCCCCCTTTGCTATCGCATGCAGACATTCTAATTTCTGTAGTTTTGAGTTTTTGATGATACATATCTAAATTTAATAAAGTACTTATTGTGAACATATGTACACTGAAACTGGGTTTTGAAATGTGATTCTTCTGTCATTGTCCCTAGCCATCTTACTGGATAGTGATCTGTCATATCTTTCATGGAAAACCCTGTATTCTCTACGTCCTATCTCAACCCTTTCACTGGGTCTGAAATTCATCCAATAATCGATACCACCCTTGGGCTATGCCTCCGCCTTCAAGACGATGTCATTCAATTCTATCAGCATGAATTTGTTGACAATTTGAAAGACTTTTTCGTGCCTTGTGATTGCGATAGAACTTGACTGAAAAGAAAAAGAAAGTAACAACCATATCTATGTCGTTACCTTTTTGTCCTCACTAGTTCTACAAACCCAGATGTATCATACTTCGGTCTTTAAGATTGCGCTATTTTACTTTTTTACGCAAATTTGTTCCGGTCTTTGTACTTGATAACAACGTTACCATTTGATGCTAAAGGTTATTGAATGCCATATCTTTATTCATTTGTCTTTTATTTTTGTTTAGCTCCGTACTTTTTGGGTTGAGTTGCGTCTTCGGGAGTAGAGAGCGATCGCTTCCCTCAATATGAAAGGTCTGCAATTGTCTTTATTATCAACTTATCAGACCGTGCTTTTGACCCTTTCCCCCTTTCCATACAATTGTCGATCGGTATTGGGAAAATCAGATTTACACTAAAGATGTAGACGAGACAAGTATGTTATGAGGTCACCCACATGGCCTAGGGCTTTACTACAGTTGACTATTTCGCTCCAGCACCTCGTGTTGATATAGTGGTCTGGCACGCGCCGACTCCTTGTAGTAGTTACCAACAAAAACATGCCAGTCTTGAGGTGATAATACTACTACTTATTGGTTCATTTGTTATTTCACTCACTCTACCTTTGCCGCTATTTATTGTTGTTGTTAATTTCTCACACTGGTACCACACTCTTTCGTTTCCACTATCAAGTGGTTAGGGCAGCCGCATTGGGGCCGAAACGTTTGGTGTTCGAAACTCGGCTGTAGGATATGCGACTTTTCATTATACGTGTCAGTGCGTGTAAATGCCTACGTAGCAAAGTCGCAGACATTATCTACACAATGTTTTTTGGAGACGTTGAGACAAATAGAAAAAATAAACAATATATATATATACATTTCGAAATATAATTCAGAAGGCACGTATACAGACTTGGAGAGTAAGAGAATGAATGAAAAGTACCGGGGGAGAGGGGGATATGAAAATATACTGCTTTATGATAAAAATGTTCAGGCCCAGTGCCAATATAGTGCTTTTGAAATGTGATGGTTTTTTAAAATGAAATCAATTACTTGGTTCCGCGATGTAACAAATTTGTGAGAGATGGGCATCACGGGATACCGTTGAGGATTGAAGCCTTAAATTTAACGTAATGTGATGACACGATAGTGACGTTTTGGGTAATGTCATGTAGCCAAACCAGTGCACGGAAATTGGGGCAAATGAGACATTTTAGATTGCTTTCTGGTGTAGCTGTTTCCTAGCTTTGAGATGTCGTCTAGAAATTTTCCCTCTTAATTTTTCATTATGCGCGTTCGTCATTCATTTTAGAGGTTTTTGTTGAATTGTATGTTTTTGGCTGAAGCCTGACGTTGACCATATTTTCTGAAAGTTTGTTTATGATCTATTGAGCTTCAATCATGCATGAAGTGCTTTTCCGGACTTGAAGGCAGTCTCAAATAGGTTCACAATATTGTATTATTTCAATTTTTAACAAAGATCACTATATATCGACGATTTTGGCAGCTCTTATTACGTTATCGTCCTCCGAAAATTACCGCCCAATAGTTTTGAAAGTCAATGAATTATGTCTCCTGTCTGAGTTACGGCTAATAACGTCGGAGTTGTCATGGAAAGATCCTGAGTTTGTACCATACCTTTCGACATTTGCTTATAGGAAAAAAACATCTTACGCAGATCGCCCTACTTGTGTATTTAGATATATTTCACTTGTATAGATCAATCAAATGTGTTGGAAGGATATGAGGTTTATGAGCTTAACATCGTGTATAGTTCCCATAGAGCTTACACACTATTTAAATTAGTTTACGTGATGAATATTTTCAGTTTAAAAACCCCAAACCAAATGTTATATGTCATGATTTCAACAAAGACAATCATTTTTGATTGGAAATATTCATTATGTCTTTATTTAAAAAAAATATGTTTGGTAGGAGAAAACTATCAACTTGTAATCGTAAAGTATATATATATATATTGCAATTGATTTTTTGTGTGTTTTATCCAAAAACCCTGGCGAATAATGGTCATCATGTGAATTTCTCATCTCTATATTATTTATTTATTTTAACGTAAGAGGCGGATCATGTTCAGTTTATTATGACTTTTGTTATCATTTAATTTACAATCATCGAAACTGATGTACGTTTGAGTTACCGTTGATAGTGCCTCGCAACGAGCTACAAGTAGTCTCAGTCTTGTACATTACATCCCCTTGGAAACTTAAATATATGTCATTGATTTCCTAATCCAGTATATTGTTGCCTTGGTTTTACAACGATTTTGCACAAATACTTCTCTCTGTCCATGAGAAATTTGTTTGTTACACAATTTCGTACATAATTTAATAATAAAAAATGATCTTGTTATTTCCTTAATAAGAATAATACGAAATACGTTTAAGAGAAGGGGTGTATATTCTTGCCCCCCCCCCTCTTGAAAACCCTCCGTGTTTATTCTAGTTTTTCTTCTTTACTGTAAATAATATCTTGAAAAATATTGCCAACATTTTCAAGTCTTAAAAAATTTCCCCCGAAAAACGTAGAAAGTAAATATTGATCTGAGGATGTGACATAAGGTGTCGTGATGAATGAGAGTATATCAGTTGTATCTTGAACTATAGAAACAAGTACTAGAGAAAATGTTTAGATACAATAATACTATAGTAGAATGTTCTTACAACTGATTTACTGACAGTAGACATCAAACCTGTGTTCAACATCACATTTATCACGAACACCTTCTGGCTAAGTCCCATACTGATTGCAAAACTTAAATCATTCACACTGAACTTTACAACTCTCGACAGTCAAAATTGATGAACACTGTTGTGAAATGTACAGAGCCGTTTAGATTATTCTAAAATTATTTTGAGGTGATATTACACATGAATATGTTTCTATTTTACAACACTTAAACCTCAGATGTTAAGATTTTAAAAACAAGTCTTTGTTTCATTGTGGAAAACAAGAAATTGTCGCTAGCCTGAACGACCGCGAAACCTTTTTCGTTTCTCTGCATGGAATACACATTGTGTCTTGATAGGTATGCAAGCATTGGAATAATAATGTCGTCGTTATGAATTGTGTGTTATAATGATACATATTACATTTTATGTATGTATGATATATATATAGTCATCGTCAAGGGTCGGAGAAGACCGAAACGTATTGCTCATAAAGAAGGTTAACAGATTTCATATCCGTTGTATGTCGATAACCAATAATCTCAATAAGATTGAAAAAAATACATCATGTAGTAACATCTTATGTGCCTTCAAGATCCTAGCAGGAGTATGTACTTATATGAGTGACATGATAAATTGCAGTGGTATTTGAAACGTCGCTTTCTTGCCAACATTTGCATGGTATAGTGCAGGGGTACTTGAAACGTTGTTTTCTCGCCAATATTTGCAGGAAATGAATACATATTTGGCCGTTTAAATGAATTCCTTCTATTGAATAATATGAGGTATAGAAGAATAACAGAAAATGAGTATAGGGGGAAGGGTTAACTTTGTCCTTGAAATCATCATTGATTATTTTGATCTCTTCCTACACACAGATTAGCATAGTTAAAACGTTTTTATGTAAGACAATCTGCTTGAACGAGATTTGACAACGCCAAGCGGGATTTCAGCGATAATATTTATTACGTTTGGCGAGCATACACTTGCACCCAGGTACCCCTTGTCTCAAGATGGCTGTTAGCATAAACGTTAGATATGATTTTGAAATTTTCAGAGTACACGCTTCACAAGGAAATAAGATTTTGTGAAAGGAGAGACAATGAATCAAGCCGAATCTTGTTTACTTATTGTAGGCAAAAGTGTAAACGTTTGTAGGATAACAAATCTGGCATTGTGATGGCATACACAGGTACTCTAGCTAATGTCAGACATCTTGAAACAAAGAGGTCACTTGGTACAACTATATGCTCGCCAAACCAAGGTCAATGTAAGACCTTTATAAAAAAAATGGAACAGCGGCCTTTGCCAAATTATAGCATAAATATTGATGTTATAAGGAAACATCATGCACACTCTGCGATACTACTTGAAACGAATTGTGATTTTTTTTGGTATGAAATAAAAGGATTCTGACATTTTCCGAGTTCACGCTTCACAAGGAAATAACATTTAGCGAAGTAAAGACAGTGAATCTGCAGGCAAACAATATAAAAAGTGTCTTTAGGATAACAGATCTCGCATTTGATGTCGTTCAGATGCTCTATCTAATGTCAATGTCAGATATTTTGATGCAGGGGGAAACTTTAAGTAGGGAAATGCTATATCCTCAGAAATTAGATCTGCCCACTTAATATTCATTTCGATAGACAAACAGTTATTCTTCTATATATACGTATGAAAATGTCTGCTTATTGCCAATTCTATAAACACAAACTAAATTGCTTCTTGGTGATTCCTTCTTATTTTTGACAATGTGTTTGTAAGAGAAATAACAATGAATGGTAATAAAAATAGAAATTCATTATCAGTGATTGCATGCATGTCCTCTAGATCCTCCTTGGTAGGCAGGATCACGTACCTAGTCCCATCGGAGACGGGAAAATAAAACGTAGGTCCCATGTACAACTCAAAATTGCGCGCGCTAAATATCTCCCGGTGGTTGCTTAGAGACCAAAAGGGCACAATTCAACAAACCAAAGTTCTACCAACCCCCAACTCCTTCCATTATTGCTAATAGTGTTCAATAATTATATGTTGAACTTGGCGTCAGGGTAAATACCCAACACAGTCCACTGAGTTAATGGAAGAAGAAATTGCGACAGGATACGATTGTTGCCTTATTTTAAAATTTGCTATAATTGTTGTTTTACAGGCAAACTCGTTTAAACCGCGCATGCTTAAGCCTAACTCCCGTTTTCCCCCTCTTTAATTTTGTTAAAGAAACACGCTTAAACCGAACGAAAAAAAACAGCTGACATGTTTAAACGGAACGAATGTTATTCATTTTGTGATTAAACTTATATTGAGTGAATTATTTTGCAAATTTATTAATAAGAAGAAACTTCAAAGAACGCAGCCAACCACTTGAGTTGACACAGAGAGAGAAGGCCTCGTCTCACGTTGTCAAGATCAAAGGGCCACAGGGGTGATAAATTTTGGTTATTGAAGTGAATAGAATTTTGGATTATTCCAATGGTCCATTTTGGTCGTTTTTCTACTTCTAATATTAAGGTACTAAAAACGATTGATTAGATCGAACCCTGAATCGATTCAACTCTTAAAGATCGGTGCAATCGATATGATCAAAACAGGTGAGCCAACTTCAACATTAGCAGCTGTTTGACTGTTGGGAACCACGATTATTATGTTGGCGGATCTAAATTATGTGGGTATTATAGGATTTCCCAACTGTGAATGATTCTATGCTCACCAAACCAAGGTAAACGTTCGACATTTAACTTTAACAACGACAATCCTTGTCAAAATATAACAAACTATTGAATTTATAAGAAACAGCGTGCAAACTCTGCGTTGACTAGTTAACACGATTTGTAAAACTCGAAATACTTTACTTGGTCGGATATGTTTATTATCTATATTTTGAGCAGTGTTGTGGTCGACAAGTTCGATGGACTACTTGTACAGAGTAGAATAGTTGGATATTCTCAACTTTTCGAGTAGAGTAGAGTAGCTACTAAGCACTCTGGTAGTCACAAAAATCGTAATAATTAAATGAACAAATTTAATGTTTTAGAATTGAAAGATCACTGCATTATTTACATTATCATGTACAAAATTATTGTTTGAGAATGTAAATGAAGAAATAGTTGTTGAAAAAAAGATAACAAAAGGGAAAGGATTAAAGACGATCACTCACTTAAACAAATAAAAAGGAGGGGTTTTAAAATAAAAGATGAACCAAATTTTTTATGTTGATTTCCCCCCCAACTACTTGAAGACTATTCAAGTAGAGTAGTCTTTGAGTAGTGTGGACTGACTACTCGAGTAGAGTATTTCTCAAAAAATCCGACGACTTCTCGAGTAGAGTAGAAGTAGCGAAAATGAATTGGTATTCGAATGCAACCTTTCTGCACCCGAGTAGTATACTCTTCTCGACCACAACACTGATTTTGAGTCGTATATCTTAAATTTTGGTGAAAGAGCGAAGGAGAAAAAAATCTGACATTTTGATGGCATACATGCTATCATGCACGTACTCTAGCTAATGTCAGTCATCTTGAGACAATCAAAAAACTTGGTACAATTGATGCTTGCCAAACCAAGGTCAACATTCGATCCAATGCCGGATTAAGGTGACAAGATGCCCGTGGCTAAATGACCCTTTAGCCCTACCCCTCTCCCTTTTCATGACATTACGTGAGCGACCCCCCCCCCCCCCCCCTGGATCCTGAGGTAAGTTGCTTTAGCAATAGGTAAATCCGGCCGTGGTTCAACCTTTAACAAAGCATTAAACAATAATCATTGCCAAATTATAGCGACACTATTGATGTTATTAGAAAACATAAACAAATCCGCGTTGACTAATTAAAACGATTTGTATCATTCGAAACACTTTACTTAGTGGAATTCACAGACATGTCGAACATTTTCGTCGTCGTTGTGCTTTCCGTCTCGGCATATTTTTCACTGTCACTCTCTGTTGAGGCTGGATTTGTGACCTTGGCCATTACTGCCATCCAGCTACCCCTATATTATGTTCTTTATCACTTGCAATCACAATTGCTTCAGTTCATATTTTATTGACACCTAACTCTTAAGTATCTTACTATGGTTCTCAACCATGTGAGTGGTTGACCACCACGAAGTTTTTTTTATAAGGCCCTTTGCGAGTGTGTGTTTGTCTGGTGCCCTGTCAGGCAGTCGTATGAGATGACCGACCGAAGCAGGACAGGCAACGACGTTGACTGGTTCTGGACCAAGGTTCAATTCCACATGTTTGGTACTTTTTTGATGAAGCGGGTACACAACCTAACACATTGGAAGCTGTTCATTTTCTTTATATAACATTATTTCCCTACTTTTAATTTCTAGGGTCCATAGATCAGAACTGTATGGAAACATGGATGAGATGAGTGCCATAAACACACGCATGTTTATGAGCAGGTATATTTCTTTTTTATCATACTAATGAACTTGTTGTTGCTAAACTCTGCTCTTACCAGCTGTTTACTTCTTTTGATGTCTTCTGTGTTGCCCAAGATTGAGCCAAGGAATTTACAATTTTCCGGCCGGTAGTCATTTTACCAAGTCTCAAATGTTTCTTCTCTCTGCTTCTCTATGTATTAAAAGTCGTATATCTCAATTCACGGAGTAGTTGGAGTACTTTTAAAGAGTCTCCCTGTTACAGGATCGCTCTATGTGGGATTATTTGTTTCCCTTTGTGAGTTCTGTTAATTTTCGGAAAAGACTGAGGTTGGAAGAGTCTATAAAAGTAACCATGATTTTGTATTAGTCTATTGTCTTTGAAAATATGGAGAAAATGTTACATTTTTTAAATTAACGTGCCACAGTGACCTGTTTCACAGTTTATATTATTTCTATTTTGGTTTAACATTGCCTTATTTTTCTTTATTTCCCAGGGAAAACTTCACATACAGTGATTGCTTCATAATATACAGTTACTGAATAACGTCCTCTATGTCAATACACCTCAAGTTAGTGGTAAGTGGAAGTATTTACTTTGTCTTAGGATATATGTTGATTTTTTAAGATTTTTTAATGTGTTTGAATTAAAACGAAAATTTTGGTTTAATTACTTGATTTCCAAAATCCCCCACAAATTGCATGTTTACAGCGTAATTCAAAACTATGTTAATAATGGATTTGCCTGATCAGGCGCATATTTGGGATTTTCATGGGGTGGGCATTTTTTCGAATAAGGTGTATGTGGTGCAACTCTTGAGCATTTTTTTCTTTTCACCCTCAAATGTGGTGATTTGTACCATGCCCCCGCCCTTAGATCAGCGCCTGATCTTTTAAACTTGGCTACCATATATGAATATGGTAAGAGATCATTTGTACCGACTAGGACAGGGCACATACTGTTCACGTCCACAGAAAGCTTAAGAGCACATACATTTGGGACTCATGGAAACTGATAACTAGTTAGTTTTTAATTGTGGTATTACTTATGAATACAATTTTTTAAGTTTTCCAATGTAGCGTTCACACAGTTGTTAATCACCCTGTATGTGTAGTGTTATAGGGCTCAGTGTAGCTTACTCACTCACATACACACAAACATAAACACACAAAAACGCACACACTCTAAGACACACACACAAACTTACGGTCGCATCAGACAGCCATCAATGTGAGGCGAGCCAGCCAGAACTCTTTGATTAATCTATTGATTTTTAATCACAACTCTGAGAGACGGTGAATGGTGAGTGAGAAGGACGTTGTCTGCCAGGCCAGTCGTAGATTGATGAAATAGACAATAATGGAACTGGTTTACGCTGTTCTAGTCTTCCACACTTCAGGATTATGCCCATAGGAGCTAAACGGGGGCTTATTTGTTGAAGACTTGATGAGATGTCCCCCCCCCCATCGTCCCATTCCCCCAGCGTCTTCTCATGTAACCTTTTCGCACTCCGTATTTTTAACTTTTAGTTAAAAGAAGAGAAAACCAAAGCAAAGATATCTGTTTTACGTTGATTCAATATGAGTTTTGATATTATTATGTGACAGTTATGCACGTTCACAGTCTTGGGTGATAGTAGTAGTAGTAGGGACATTTCGTGACGTCGTTCATGGCATGTCAATTACGACATTTCCCATTCACTTGTGTGAGTCAATCTTATTTTTATCTACCCCATTTTCCATTAGATTCGCCAAAGTTATTGGATAAACGAACCTTTAAGCGTCTATATATAACAGTAGTCGACACTATAAGGCACCATATATGTTTAAGAAGATTTTTCTTCCAACATTAGCATTTATCAGTGGTTTCAAATTTATTTATCTTATTAAATTGTCCTTTGTCTCCTGAGTCTGGGTAATTGAGGTAAACATCATTCTGTCATCTCTCATGAGATAATCTCAGCATCGTAGGATAGGACATTTAGTGTACATTATCTTTTCATTTTTGAGCAGACTCGGATTATGGGTAAGTAGGCGGGGGTCCCTTGACACCAATATTTACGCCCCCTCCGGGGTATTTTAGTCAGAAACATTGTCAAATATATGCCATGTGGTTAATCCGGGCTTGTCTTTGAGTGAGAAATTGAACGAACTGAGAGCTTCAAGTTCTCCCTGATCCCTTTAAAAGAGGTAATAGCTTGATTTTGTTGAGATCTTAAAGCCACAAAAATCAGAATGCATAGCATGTACCCAAAATGGATAGGTTTGTGTTTGCTTAAAGAATGGGCTGATGAATTGGCATTCGAATGCAACCTTTCTGCACCCGAGTAGGATACAATTGTCTTTTATGCTACAATTTTTCATCTTTGCCTTTCCTTGTCATCCCGACGAGAAATGCTGGGTTTCAATAATATACGACTGAGACACGAATTTCGATTCCTGTTTACGTGCGAGGATTGCGATAATAATAGTGATGATGTTTATAAATATGGGTCGAGGTCACTGAAACACGTTGATTCTGTGAAATTTAACCCCCGTCGTGGTGAGCCGCGTGGCATTTTCCTCGTGGATGAGCCGTACGAGTCTAGCACTGGCATCTCAAATCTGGCCGCTTCTTTAGGGGATCGATAGCTCATCTTGTGCTTACTACTTTGTAGGAGGCCACAGCCCCTCTTGGATAGCCTCTACTTACAATGTGACAGCCAGCTGATTTACTACCCTATGTAAATCCGGGACTCTCTTCTTTAAAACGTCTTCTGTTGACAAGTAGATAACGAGAAACCACTATTGTGTAATCAATTTTAGAATAAAATTGACCTTAAGGTACTGATACTGATTGGCACCATGTTAGCATCCTCAAGAGATCTACCGAGAAATTGAAAATATCTTAAAGATGTAAATTAAAAATATCTTAAAGATGTATTTTTATTTGTCGATGTGACATGATGCTGTCTGCTGTAATGGCGTTCTGAAATATTTAACAAAGGACAAGGAAACAAAACACACTTCGACTTTGCAAGTTCGTTAAAAGTTACCAAGTTGAATAATTTGCGTCAGTGTCTGTCTGTCTGTCTGTCTGTCTGTCTGTCTGTCTCTCAAGTGCGTTTAAGTAGAAAACATAAAAATAAAATAAAACTAACTTGAATATTTAAATAATACAGAAGGCGATAGAAACGGATAAAGGGATATCTTGAACAGAACATAACGAAAAATAAAATGAAAAACATAGTCATGAGGGGAACAAAAGACACACCGTCGCGATAGTGAGCTTTTCTAAACAATACGATACAGTGCGATTTAAAGTTAGTTTGTCGCTTACTACTTTTATTGTATAGTGAGCTTGGGTTCATCACGAGCCGTCATTGTATAAACATGGTGTTGTACTAAAGTGGGTACTCAACAAAGGCAAATAGGGAAAACCAAAATAAATTCATAAAATCTCAAATAGTTGCATTTCATGTGTTTTCGAAGTACTCCTTTGTCATGTTTGTAATCCTATGTTTAAACTACAGCTAACTCCATTCAGGGACTTTTGAGGAACTCATCACGCATACATACAATTCATTGTATATCGTTATAGATTAAGAGAACTTTTGCTGAAATAGTAAAACAGTGCGAACTGTCAGCATTTCTAACATTGTTTGTCACACAATTCCTTCAAATTTTCATTTAATTCAAACACTCGAATGTGCTGGTTTTTATCGGATGAGCCTTTACGCCTATGAATTCCTGTTAACTATTTGTATTCCTTTAACTTAAGATGTTTTATTTTAAGTATGTTTTAATCGTTGATTGCAATCAGATAAAATGAAGGTCATAGGTGCTGATAGGTGTTGTAGGAACCAACGAAAGAATGACGGAACTTACAAATCCATCTTAAACATCAAGTACTAAAAACGAAAACTGTGATCCTAGGTGCATTTGAAACGAATTCCACACCTTTACCTCCATAGGAGTGTTTTCCTATCTTATATAAAACCTTTTCCCCTTCCTTTCCCCCTCTCATCCCTTCCTTTCCCCCTCTCATCAATTTCCTTCTTTCCCATCATTTAACGTATCTTTTTTATTTTCCTTTTTGTTTATTTTTGTTCATTCCCCCCCCCCCCCCTTTAAATCTTCAATACTTTAATAGAATGCATATATTTTCACAATGCACATTTTAACCCCACATTCTCACAAGCTGCCCTCACTTACCTATCCCCTACCCATTTTCTTGAACTTATTATTTACAACGAACTCGATCGTTGTTTTCTCTTCCTTTTTTGTCTCTTAGTTTTTTATGTGATAAATTAGATTTTCTTCTATTTTCGACGGGCTTGTTTGTTTCGTAAAGACATATTTCTGCGTTTCCCCCTCTCTGTGATGGCAACACTCCAGCTTGCCTGGGACTTTATTGAGCCGTGAGTTAAGAATAGTGCTGACGTTTCTTTCGGCTTGTGAAACTGACGACTCTCTGAGGCAGTTCTGGCTATTATTTTCGTTGTTGCTAATATAAGCTCGTCCATTCGTCAGTTCGTGCATGTGTTATTGTGTGTTTTGTGTGTGTATATATTGTTCAACACAGGGCTCCAGAAAGTATCCAGCGTTACGCACACATTAAAAACTAGGCCTCAACCATGCTGTAAAAGACGCAATGTTTTTAACAGAAAAAGCACAATTTTTGTTGCTGTATAAAGGTCTTCATATTTAATAGTGGAAGGCACACATGTAGCCAGGATTTTGAAATGGGGGGGGGGGGCATCCCCGTGTATCAAAGCAAGTGCCGCGAAGCGTCCTAAATTTTTGAGGTTGGTTTAAAATTATGCAAATGTAGAGTAATTAAGAGCATATTATTAAAGAAATGGCCGCGAAGCTGGTGGAATTTTTGAGATTGCTTAAAAATTGTGCAAATTTAGAGCATGGGTACAATTTGTTTTTATGTTTTTTCATCATTTCACATTATCTTTTTGCAGATTTAAACAAACAAAATGGTTCAGATAATAGTAGCTAGTTAGTTTACTCATATTGTATATTAATCGTGATTTTAATTAATCTGCATGTGTATATATTCTATAGTTTTCAAATAGTTATACTATGTTTGTTGAGAAATTAATATCTTATGAACTCACTGATGGTAAAATAAAAAGAACATAAATGCAACTGAGTCAACTAGAATCAAGATATCCTTTCCGACTTACTTATTTCTTTTCACTTTCACATAATAATCTTCTTGACAGTTATAATCAAATTAAGAAAACTCCATTTTGACTTTGCAATCTGATTTGTGATGCACATTGAAGTGAAAAACTTGTGTGCATTACTAAGCTTCAGTTATCTGTTTACAATAGCCTTACTGTAGCCTAACCTAACCTCCTTACTGTAGCCTAACCTCCTTACTGTGGCCTTAGCTCTTTACTGAAGTTTAACCTCTTTACCGTAGCTTAACCTCCTTACTGTAGCCTAACCTTCTTACTGTAGCCTAACCTTCTTACTGTAGCCTAAACTTCTTACTGTAGCCTTGCCTCCTTACTGTAGCCTAACCTTCTTACTGTAGCCTAACTTTCTCACTGTAGCCTAACCTACTGACTGAAGCCTAACCTCCTTACTGAAGTTTAACCTCCTAACTAAGCTTAACATACTTACTGTAGTTTAAGGTCCTTACTGTTGTGGCTTAACCTTCTTACTGTAACTGTAGCTGAACTGAACCTCCTTACTAAGCTTAACCCCCATACTGTTGCCTAGCCTCTCTACTGTAGTGTAATACTTGTTACTGTGGCTAACCTTACAATTGACTGTTTTCTTAATTATATAAAAATCTTTGTTAATAACAAAAAACGCATACAATTTCAGCCTCATCCTTACTGAGACCTTGCCAGCCTTACTGCGCACATGTGTGAAACTT